>JANAVB010005397.1:13469452-13546952 GCA_029216955.1 Iris pallida
GAGCCTGTGTTACACATAGGAGGTAGTAGGCTAAGAGTACTCAATCACAGTAGGATCTTTCCTTGTTTATCTTGCTTATCGTCTTTGATATTGATTTTGTATTCTAATTTTCCTCTTTGATATCATATTTCATGTGCCTATTGATTTCCTTCTTTATTTCTATCTTCAGGATGGTGCAGACCAGGTCCCAGCATCCTGAGTCCGCGGATGCGGAGAGGTCTGCTATGACTCGCGGACCTGATCCGGACACTCCTGCTGCAGTCGGGGTATCGGCAGCAGCTCTTGGGGACGCTCCTCCGCCAGTTACGAGGGCTGACCCTGGTGTTGCTACGACTTTTCCGGCCGCAGTACCAGTGGTTGATACGGGCGCTCTTCCTCCTCCTACGCAGCAGATTCCTCTGCTAGTTACAGACATACTTCCATCTCCACCTCCTCTGCCGATAAATAAGGGGCAGATGCTTACTTTCCTCCAGCAAATGCTGGAGACTCAGAGAGCCCAGGCCGAGGCTCAGCAGAGGCAGATAGACGCGATGCGTCAGGGCATGGAGGATGCCCATCAGTTGGCCCTTGCAGCTGTGGAGCAGAGGGCTCCGCATCAGGGGACGCATACTAGGTACGGAGATATCCAGGACTTCAAGAAGCTCGGGCCCCGTGACTTTAGCAGGACCGAGGGTGTGGTCTATGCAGATGATTGGCTCGAGGATATCGAGCGGCAGATGAGGGCCTCCCGCCTGGCAGACGACCTGAAGGTCGAGGCGGTAGGTTTGCAGTTGCTAGACATTGCACGCACCTGGTTCAGAAATGAGCCAGCCCTAGCTGGAGAGGGCCATACTTGGGCAGAGTTCAAGCTTCTCTTCAAAGAGAAGTTCTTTTCCCCCACGGACAAGATCGACCTGGTACGGCAGTTCCAGGATCTGCAGCAGGGCAGTTTATCAGTGGAGGAGTACGCCACGGAGTTCGGCCGTCTGAGCCGATATGCAGAGTACATGGTTCGAGACCCAGAGATCAGGGCGATCCGTTTCAGGGAGGGGCTGACTTGGGATATCAAGATCATAATTCCCTCCTTCTGTGAGACTTATACCCAAATCTACACGAAGGCCCGCAAGGTAGAGCGGGAGTGGGGCTTGAAGCCCAAGAGGGAGCGTGATCTTTTTTCGGGGGCTACTAGCAGCACGGGGACTGCTAAGCGCCCTCAGCTTCAGCATCGTTCTTTCCAGCATCACCAGTCGCAGGTGCAGGCCAGAGCACCGGTTCAGCAGGTGCAGTACACTCAGCAGAGGCAGGCACAGTATGGGGCTCCTTGCCACTTCTGTAAGAAGCATGGTCACGTCTGGAAGGTTTGCCGGAAGAGGCTAGGAGTGTGTCTCTTTTGCGGCGGTGCAGGACATCAGTTGAGGGAGTGTCCAGTGAACCCTCGTGTTACTGGTACAGCTCAGAGGGCACTGGCGAGAGTTCCTACAGTGCAGCCGAGGGGTCCATTTCTGACCCAGCAGCAGCGGTTTGTCCAGCACCACCAGGAGCGGGGTGGTCAGGATAGAGCCTTTGCTCTTGCAGCCGAGGAGATGGAGCCTATTGTGGATGTTGTCACAGGTTCTATTCTGCTCGATTCTTTTCCAGCTTTAGCCTTGTTTGATTCTGGTGCTATGCACAGTTTTGTGTCTGTTTCTTTTGCTCTTAGGCACAATATCATTGCTGAGTATCTTGGTAGGACTTGCAAGATTATGACTGGGAATGGCATCATCCTGGTTAATAATGTTTGCAAGGGGTGGAGAGTTTCTTTGAGAGGCCAGGAGCTGAGTGCGTGTTTGCTCGTAATGCCACTTCCAAGTTACGATGTGGCACTCGGTATGGACTGGTTGAGCATGCACCACGCTAGCATCGACTGCAGAGGGGGCAGGATTCTGTTTAGGCCGCCGGGAGAGCCGGAGTATGAGTTCACCAGGGGTACATCGGAGCAGGGAGATGGATTCTGCGGAGCATTGTTGGCGGGACCGGTGTTGCCACATCCACTCATTGCTGAGTTCTTGGATGTCTTTCCCGAGGAACTGCTCGGGATGCCGCCAGATCGTGATGTTGAGTTTTCTATAGACCTAGTGCCGGGTGCTGAGCCTATCTCCCATCATGTCTATAGAATCAACAACAGTGAGTTAGCAGAGCTGAAGAAACAGGTCGACGAGCTGGAGGACAAGGGCTTTATTCGCTATAGTTCTTCACCTTGGGGCACGCTAGTTCTCTTCGTCTCCAAAAAAGATGGTACGATATGTCTGTGCATTGATTATAGGGTGCTCAACAACCTTACCATCAAGAACAAGTATCCTTTGCCAAGGATTGATGACTTGTTCGACCAGTTGAGCGGGACGAGGGTGTTCTCGAAGTTCGACTTGCGTACCGGGTACCATCAGCTGAAGGTGAAGCAGGATGACATTCCGAAGACTGCCTTTCGGACTCGCTATGGCCAGTATGAGTATACCGTCATGCCGTTTGGGTTGACCAACGCCCCGGTGGTATTCATGAACTTGATGAACAAGGTATTTCATCAGTACCTTAACAAGTTCGTGGTGGTCTTCATTGATGACATTCTCATCTATTCGAAGAGACTAGAGGAGCACCTGAGGATTGTATTAGACACTCTCAGGAGGGAGCAGCTGTATGGGAAGCTGTCCAAGTACGAGTTCTTCTTGGATCGCGTGGAGTTCCTAGGCTATGTTGTCTTTGGCGAGGAGATTTCTGTGGATCCGAAAAAGATTATTGCAGTAGAGTCCTGGTCTACGCCGAGCTCAGTAGCAGAGGTTCGAAGTTTTCTGGGCCTGGCAGGTTATTACCGGAGGTTCGTGCAGGATTTTTCCAGGATTGCCCAGCCGATGACCCGCCTTACCAGGAAGTGTTTGCAAAAACAAAAGTTGATCTTTATTTCAACAAACTTTGTAAGAAGATTACAAGAATTCTGGGAAAGTACAACTATAGGAATCCGATCTGAAGATGATCGCTTTATCCCTTGGACGATCAGAACTTTGAAGACGATAGCCTCTGAAGTTGAAGGCGATAGCCTCTGAAGAATGCAGCAGCACTTGGGCAAGAACTCCTGAACTCTCTAATTTTTTTGATCTTTTTATGTCTATCCTCTACAATGAAGGCTTAAAACTCTATTTATAGAGTTCTGGAAATAACTAACTTTTAGTTATTCTGACTTGCGCAGGCTGGATTGCGCACACTTTGGATTGCGCAGCATCAGACTGCATTAGCAGTTGTTTGATCGTGGGCCAACTTTGTTGGACATATGGCATTATTTGATTGAAATACGTATGATCGTGTACAGACGGTTGCCACGTAGTGAGTAATTGATGGTATAAAGGCCACGTGTACATTTGTCAATTGTCTTGATGAAGTACGCCACATGAATTGCACTGACATCAGATTGTGCTATACTGGACCGCACAGCAGAGAGTCTGGCAGATTGTGCAGCATGGACATCTGTCCTCGAGCGCTGTGCTACACGATAAACGAACAGTTTCTTCGTTCTTCGTGCTGTCAGTTGTCAGAAGATCTGATTCTCTGTCAGATAATGATGACAAAGCCACGTCAGCTTGTGCACTTGGATGAGTGCGCAGTTCAGCCTACGCAATTGAACTGTTGCACAATCTGTCTTCTGCGCAGTTCATTTGAAGGATGCATAATTTGATTTTTATGACTTCTTTGATGGGTGAAACTTGATTTTTAGGACCTATAAGACCCCCTTCAAAGTTTTCAAAGTTTGAAAATAGTCAAAGCTTCGAAATACTTTGAATTTTGATTTTTAAATCAAGTTGCGCATATGATGACCTGTCTGCGCAATCGGAGGAATTAGCTCCTGTTTATTCGGTACAATCTGAGGAGTTTGTTTATTTTTGAAAACTATAAATAGTTCTCAGTTCTCTCTCTACCATTCTTTACTTGCTTTCAAGCTTTCGAAAGAGAAAATTTCCTGAGCTTTCCCTGACTCTTCTTCTTCTTCCTGTCGATCTTCATGGCTCCAAAGTGCTCCGCCGCTGAGAAAGGCAAGGCCCCCGCCGAGTCTTCGGCTCGGGCTGCGCAGCGCCCTTCTCGACATGAATCTGCACATCCTGCACTGCAAGGTAGAAAACCCGATCGAAAGACCCTTTTTAGGGTTCTTTAACACTGTTGATCCTTCGAACCTATCTCTTTTTAGAGATCTGGTTAGATTGTGCCACCCTTTTTAGGGTTTCGGTTGCATAAACCCAATAGTCTTCATTTTTATGAAGACTATTTTCTTGCGCAATCGGATAGAATGCGCTGGCAAAAGTCAGCGCAATCTGCTGATTTGCGCAAGGCTGTCCAGCACAAACTGATGCTTTGCACAAGTTATTCAGCACAATCTGATGGCTTGTGCAAGTGGATGAGTTGGCACCACTGGATAGTTTGCGCATAGAAGCTATTGTTGCACAATCTGAGGCTTGTGCAATCTGATGCTTGCGTAATCTGATGCTTGCGTAATTTGCTGACAGAATCTTTAATTTTACTTGTACTGAATTATGTTTTTTCTGTTTGATGCAGTTAACATCAGAGAGGACCCAGAGTATAAAATATTTGCAGGGTCCCTTGCTGAGCCGAAATTTAAAGAAGATTTATCCCATGTGCTTTTTCCCCAATACGCTCTGCCATCCTCCCGCTAGGCCATCTTGGTAGCTCAGGACAATGAGACTTTGTTAAGTCTGATGAATGGGCAGCCCCTGCAGTCTGCTGACGCCATTACCCATATGTGAGCCCTTGTCCCAAGATTCCCAATTATTATTTTATCATTATTATTATTGTTAAGTAATTATTTAAATACATATAATAAATAATTATAGTTATATATATATATGTTAATATATAAATGAATGTATTAATTATTGTGGTAATAAGGAGAATAAGAAGGGTTGCAAATACTGGAATGTTTAGGGCTACCATGCAAAAAGCTTTAAACTGTAAACCTTTCCTAACGACTGCTAATGTTTTTCATCCCAGCTAATATTCCAAACTCCAGGGTTTGAAATGCAAAAGAGACAGTTTAAACACAAAAACAGTAGATACTGCTCGAATCCAAATCGAATTTGAATGAGCTCTCTTGAGATTTAGATAGGAAGAAATCGATTTTCCCTTATCATCTATAAGAGATCGACCATTGGTATAAATACATGAGGGTTGCAGCCGACCCAGGACTCTTCGAACCCTAGAAAGCACTCCTTCCCTTCATATCTCGGTGAACCTTTTCTTCGAGACAAGTGCACGCCATCATCAACTCAAGACTTCTATCGAGAGGTAAGGATCTAAAACCCCTTTCCTGTTTTAGATGTAACACCACCTGTTTGATATTTCACCTAAGAGAAACTGGGTAATTATGGATTATTAGAGATTGGGTTCGTAAGGATAAAGATACATAGTTGTATCCTACTGTTATCGATTGTAAGATTAGATGTAGGATAATATTCCTCTACTGATTAATCAACAGGAGACATGATCAGGCATCAATCGAGCCTAAGGAAGGGATGGTTTGCCTTCTTAAATGCATTAAACTTCAATAGCACCCATCCTTGTCCTGCCACAGAGGGGCTGTTCATTGGTCCCTTGAGATACATATTGGCATTTGGTTACAGATAGTATATCAGACCAGTAAGAATTTAGGGCCAACCTTGAATCAGAGACTAGTAACATATGTATAGGGGGAACCAGTCATAAGTAGGAGGATAGGTATGTGGGAATACCATAACTGAAACATGTTCCTTTTATAAGTAATTGCAATGTTAAACTAAGATCCTAGTAGGACATACCAGGTTAAAGTGCACCATGGTTACCTTGCAGATACTAATAGATTATTTGTCTATCTTCTTGCTGAGTACTTTTGTTAGATTTTCAACAATGGGTTTGGCCTGAGACTACCAAAGGAACATGCTGGTACCTATTAACATTACTGCAGGAATCTCTTTACATCCGATGGAGGTTAGCAGATGGGTTTCCTTGTGTACAAATAGAGACTGTTATTGATCTTTTTATCATTAATTATCAAAAGATCAATGGCACACTAGAATCCTTGGTATCCATTAGAGGCTGCTACAGGAGGAGTTCTGGTGCCAACAGCTATTAGCATGTGAACTTCTTGCATCCTTCAAAATACTTCTATACATAGTTGGGTTGGTATGTGCAAGCTGTCTCCATGTAAGCTATAATTCCACTACCCATATTTCATGTCCTGCATCATGGTTCGATTACACACTAAATACTACTAAGTTAGGCCCTCCTTAACCAATGGCTACTGTCAGGTTGGGTTTTACCTGGTATCCTATTAATACATCCTGGTGAACTTCCCCTTTGTAAACAATTGGTACTAACAGGAACTTTCCTTGTGTTCCATTAGATAGTGATATGTGTACTGCCCTTTTAAATTCAATTGATACAGCCATTGAATGGAATACGATGTGAACTTCAGGGTTCAAGTAACTGAACATGGTATCCTAAGTACCTAATAGTTAATGTCCTCACAGCCCTGTGTGTACCAATGACATATAGTATCATTCCAAGGTTTGGGTCATGTGGCCACCCATCAATGCCAGGTGACATGATGTGTGATATATGCAGGTTATTAACCACATTATACCGTTTAGCTCCCTGAACATGAGGAATGGAACACACATAAATCGGGTTTTGTCCCCTTAGTCCCCATCATGTTCAGTCTTGTACTCCAGATGGGTAAGACTGATGGACAGCACCTATAGCCTGGGAATTCATGGGTGTTTGACAAGTTTTCCATGTGAATAGCAATAGAGAGATCACAAACCTGACACTGGAGATTTAGACTCCTATCTAGTATCAGAGAACAAGTGTTTTGGTACCTATGATGTACCAAAGGGGGGAGCAATGTATTAATTGTATGGCAGGTAGCAGTGCACGTGGTATCCTTTTACATTACCTGGTTCACCTCTGTTCATGCCCAGTTGCACATGTCCTGCACCTGAACTCTGTCGAGCACTGAGTGTATCATCCCTTCAAGCTAAATGGACTGCTCCTAACCCTTCATCACCTTGCCCTGTGTC
Source organism: Iris pallida (assembly GCA_029216955.1). NCBI lineage: Eukaryota > Viridiplantae > Streptophyta > Magnoliopsida > Asparagales > Iridaceae > Iris > Iris pallida. The sequence goes on from JANAVB010005397.1 coordinate 13,476,520, forward strand.
ATGACAACACTAAATACATCTGCCCATATCCATCACTACATATCACCACACTTTTGTCCCTACACTTAACAGATGTACCCTGCATTTTAATATATTGTCCACATTTGGACGTTCAGTCTAGGGTAGCTGCTCAGTCCACATAATGGAGTAGTAGTCCATTTTACTGATCACAATCAGTCCTCTTTGGGTTTGAGTTCATTGGTGACCTATAGTGAGAGGCTTGGGGTTGAGTGTTCATTGAATTTTCAGTGCACTACATGTTATGCAGGGAGTATTAGAAGTAGACCACACGAGTAGGTAAAAACCTGAGAACCAATTCAGGACAAACCCAATGGCTCGTGCACAGAGGTAGATTCATATATGAATACACAGATTTATCAACAGGTACTTGTGTGTCATAGGAGTTAGGTGCTATCACCTAAGAGTAAAGGTCGAAATAGTAAACCAGGGTTCATGTTTCAGTCCAATAGCACAATACATGATGCTTTTACTTCCATCTGTCTTACAGTAATGGTTGTTGATAACTGTTTACTCTCCTCATTCTCTTCTGGATGATATGCACTTATGAAGATTGTTTGAATCCCTTGAGCTTCCAACTCCTCTATGTAGAAAAGCCATTCAGTATACTGTGGAAGATTCACACAATTATAGTAATAAGTATTTTTAATATACTCAAATTGAGGGCTCATGTATATTACCTGGAAATGTTTCCCTAATGTATCAGACCTGGTTTTTGCATTGGGCTCTAGTATAGCCTATTGGTTCGGTTTTCCCTTGGGAGCATACATCCCCAACTCAGGCTTGAGCACGAGGATAGCTCTTGTTGAAGTTCACTCCACCATATTTGTTCTATCCATATGAAGGGCGGTCATGTGGCCTAGGCAGAGCATATAGTGCATCCAGGAGACAAGGAGAGTACCCTGTTAAGCATACCTACACACATACATGAAGAGGATATAGGAAACTATAAGACCCTGGTAATCAAACCCTCAAAACAAAGTAGGAAGTTAGGACAGAATAATAAAAGAGGTAAATTAGAATAGGATATATATATATATATATATATATATATATATATATATATATAAGGACTTGTGACTAGAGTATAGGGCTACCCCAGAGTACCCAAGTATGGTTACAAGACTGTATATCCTTCTAAGGTTCAGGTACCCAGGGTAGAACATGATATACCCTAGTCAGTGGTAACCTATGAATAGAGATAAAAAGGGGGCTAGTAGTCTAAGGCTAGATAGATTGCTAATTTCTTTTATTACCATATTGACACTATAAACTCTAAAAATAGGTTACTTGGACTCTGACTCAGTACTCTACTCATACCCGCAGCTCATGACCACAGGCAAGTGCATGTATCGATTGTTACCGTTTCCGATAGTTTTTCTACTTGTTATTTCATATGTCTTGCTGTTTGTTGACACGATCGTCACACGAGATAGTATCATGGTTTTATTCTATATCTTGACTGCATTACCTGCTTACCCTATTTACGATTGATTCCATGAGTACTAGTTGTAGGCCTCAAAAATGAAAGTCACGCTGAGTTGATCAGAACAAGTCACGCGGAGTGATCCAAGAAGCAGCACAAAAGATACGCTAAGTTCTGCCTGGCCATCTCCTTTAGAAGTCACGCAGAGACAGCTCAGCCATACGTCAGAATCATAATGACTGACAACACAGCGGTCGAGAAACGTCTCCTCGTATGCTACGTATGCACAGAATTCGAGAGATCATCGCCGTCTTTTGCGTGATTTTCGAAATCTTCCTTAGCAAGACTCACTCTTCACCAAGTTGGCGTGACTTTGGGTCTTATCTTCATTTAATGCGGCTGACAATATAATCAATGTCAGAGATTTTGTGTCAGACGAAGCGTGCCAAATCAAGACAGCTGGCGGTTTGCGTGGATTCTGAACCTTCTCCTTCCTCAAAACATTTGCGTGACTTCTGAGTTATTCTTCTCAAAGCCTGCGTGAATTCTGAAGTATTCTTCTTCAAAGCTTGCGTGGATTTCGCCTTCAACGAGTCTGCGTCAACGAAACTGCGTGGATTTTTTGCCTTCAGCAAGACAGCGTGGATTTCATTTCAACTGGAGTACGTAGCAGCCATGCCACCGATCTCTCTCTCGCGTGCCCAGTAACTTACACACGACCCATGCACTAATGCCATGTGTCCAACAGTTACGGGCCACGTCCAGTAACTACTCACTAACCCTGCGTGTATTTAGAGTCTGCGTGACTTTTCAAATACACTAGTGGTGAGGTAGTTATCTTTTCAGTTACTGTTTTGACTCTATAAATAGAGTTCTTTTTTTTATTCATTGTACAAATACATTGATATCTACTGTCAAAATTTTGAGAGCTTTTCTTCTTCGCATAGTCCAAAGGATAAAGCGATCGTCTTCTAGATCGGATTCCTACAGTTGTAATTTTCTCAGATACAAAGTGAATTTATTTATGGAAAACAAATTGGCGACTCTGCTGGGGAAAACCATCTCCTCTTCTGAGATGGTAACAACTCAATGCGATACTTCGTCTATCGGCTCGACGAAGAAGGTGATGACGATCAAATTCGATCAACTCGCCTATGAAGAAATGCAACGGGCTAAGGGTGGCAAGCCCATTCCAGCCTTCATTATCACTGCCAAGTCGAAGGGACACTCTGTCTATGTCCCTAAGAATCAGTTGGCAGTCAATGGTGAAGTCTCTGCCACAGTGTCTACTCCTAACACTGGCAAGAACTCCATTGCAAGCACGCACACTCTTGTGCGCTCGAAGATGACAGTAACTAAAAGTCACGTTGACAGTACTGGCTCCTTAGCCGAATCTGTTCCAGCGTGCAAATTCAATTCTAAAAGTCACGCTGACAGTACTGGCTCTTTAGCCGAATCTGTTCCAGTGTGCAAATTCAATTCTAAAAGTCACGCTGACAGTACTGGCTCTTTAGCCAAATCTGTTCCAGTGTGCAAATTCAACTCTAAAAGTCACGCTGATAGTACTGGCTCCTTAGCCAAATCTATTCCAGTGTGTAACCCCACATTCAAAAGTCACGCTGACAGTACTGGCTCCTTAGCCAAATCTGTTCCAGCGTGTAATTCTAAAATCAAAAGTCACGCTAACAGCTCTGGTTCTTTAACCAAGTCTGTTTCAGCGTATATTTTATCAGAGAAGAATAACTCCTTAGTTATCTCTTCTTCTTCACCGAGTTCTACTGGAACTGGGGGTGGTCTTCCACACAAAGTCCCTTCGAAAAGGAATAACTCTTTAGTTGTTTCTTCTGCTCCTGTAGTTTTTACTCCAGGAACAGCTTTGACTGATACTTTTGTTAGTCAAAGGAAAGGAGATAGTCTTTTGACTACTCTTCCTTCTGGACATTCTATGTCTCAACATCTGAATGAGTCTAAGAAGAAACATTCCTTAATGTCTTCTTCTTTGATTTCTTCAAATTGGGCACAGAATCTGTCCATTAAAGAGGGTCTGTTACCAACTCCTAATCAAGGGAGTAGTTTAACTCTTCCTTCTCTGCAAATATCCAGATCAATGGAAGGAAAACTCCATGTTTCCAAAGTTAATATGTTACCTTCCACTGATTTAAGAACAAAACTCAGCACTTCTGGTGTTAAGAAACCATACCAATTGGATATGAAGATAAAAGATCCAGATGCAGAGTATGCAAGAAATTATATGTATAATCAAGAGCCATCAAGACCCAAGAACAGGAAGTATATTCCTCAATCTTCACAAACAGATTTACGGGAATATCTTCAACAGAAGAGAAGGAGTAATTCTATATCAAAGGAACATGCTGAATGTGACTTCTATCCAAGAGTCATAATTCAGTGCAGATGTGAATCAACAGTTCAAGACCATGGTGATCATACTGAATGTGACTTCCAGCCAAGAGTCACAATGCAATGCAGATGTCAAAATAAACGACAGTCTGTCTTTAATAGGATTCAGTATAAACCTATGCCTGATGAAGATGAACCTTTGTTTGCCTCTGTCAACATGACTTCTCGGGACACCGGGGGTAGAGTTGATAGTCCAGATGGAGTATATAAAAACACCAGAGCAAGAGTCCTGGCTTCTAGTCAAAGAAATTTGATCACTGAAATTGATTCTGAATTTCTTGGAGAATCTAACTTCCCACCTCTTCCTACTGGGGGTAATTCTCCTATAGTTGACTTTGATACACGAAGCAATGATTCAGAGCATACAACATCTACTAGTTCATCAATAATCCCTCATACAGTCATGACTTACATAGTTGATGGGAATACTGATGAACCCTCTTCTTCCCTGACTCCTCAAGATCAAAGAATTGCTTCTTTGGAACAGCAAATGAAGTCTATGACTGACACAATGAAGTCAATGTATGAACTCATGACAGCTCAATTGCAAAATTGACAGACTGTATCAGATGCCATACCAGTTGATACTGATATAAGTCCAGTACAAGTTCCTCCAGCAGTACAATCCAATACTCCTGGACCTGCTCAACCAAATCCTAGTCTCTCTGGAGCTGGGGGTAGTGCTTACAATGCTGTTCCTTCTCCTAACTATTCTCTACAAGCCATAACTCCACAATCTTCGGGAGTTGTCTCTGAAGAATTAAAAAATCTCAAAACTCAATTCGAGGCATTCAAACAGAAGGATGGTTTACAAAGGTTGGGCATCAAGCAGCCTTATCCGATAGAATGGAAGCAAGTATCATATCCTCCTAAATACAAGCCTCCTACTATCTCATTCTATGATGGAACCACTTCTCCAAGTCAGTTTATCAATCACTTTGAAGTAATGACTGATCAATTACAACCAAGTGATGCTCTCCTTACTCGGGTATTTATTGGATGTCTCAAGGGAACGGCTTATGAATGGTATAGAAGTCTCCCAGATGGGAGTATTACCTCATTTGCTGGTTTCAAACAGATGTTTCTTGAAAGGTTCTATGAAGGGCTTAATGACATGACTATGTCTGCTCTTATTAGAATCAAGCAGAAAAATAATGAATCTACAGAGGAATACATTGAACGGTTTCGAAGAGAAGCTCTGAAGATGCCTCTTGGAACTCCTGATGCTGTCACCATTGACACGTGCAAATCAAACTTGTTGCCAATCATCAGTATGTGGACAGGGTCCACTAAATTTCAAGATTGGCCTTCTTTCATAGTCAGTGCTAAAGCTACAGAAATCAGTGCTGAAACCTTCAAAGGTTTAGGAGTGCAGATGACTCCTAAAGAAACAGGATAAGGGGCTAACAATAAAAATAATGCTCGCAAAGGAAAAGAAACTCTAGAAGTTAATCTTCAGAGCAAAGATGCATCGAATGTTCAAACTCCTGCCTCTACAACTCAACAATCAAGAACACCTCGCCCCAGAGAAGAATATTCTTTTGATGACGACGATGTCCTTGGTATCTTTGAATGTCTGCTGAAAGGTAATAAGATACAATTACCAGAGATCAAGAAACCTGATGAAGCTGGTAAAACAGATCATCCTAAATACTGTCCATATCACAGAATGCTGGGTCATACAATTCGTACATGTTATGTATTGAAAGGAAAGATCCAAGAAATGATTAAATCTGGAGCTATCTCTCTTACTCCAAAAGAGAAGACCGTCACCTCCAACGTCGTCTCTATGCAATTTAGAAATTTCCTTCCTCAACTCCTTGAAAGTGGGATTATTCCTATTCCCAAGGCAACTCTTGACATAGTAAATCTTCCTCCTCCACAGTTTGAAGGATTAGTACCAATCACTTTGGAAACAGGAGAAATCATGTGGATCCATCCTGATCTAGTGGCAGATTTTGAATCGCCTTCTCCTCAAAAGATTTCTTCTCAAAAATCCAAGAAGGCTGGAAAGATCAAGTCATGTCATATGACTTCTCTTGGGTCTACTTCTGACACAGAGCCAAAAGATAAAGAAGAAGCACTTGTTAGTGCTACTCGAACGGGGAAACCTTACCTAAAGGATTATTCTAAAAATCCTGAAGATCCTACTGATATCCCTTCAGATGCTAAAGATGCTCCTAATGTTCCTTCCGAGGAAGAACCATCTACTGAACCTGTTCCTCCCAAGCCTACGGCTCTGGAGAAAGGCAAACAACAGGCTCGGTTTGATAAGCCAATCAAGAAGTCTTCTCCTCTTGGACTTCAGAAGCCTTACAACTTTGACATTTTGGCTCAGCTTGCTAATACTCCCGCTAGAATGTCCCTTTTTGAACTTCTACGTCTTTCCAAAGAGACTCGGGAGACGTTAAGTGAAGCACTTCTACAAGCTGACTCTTGTCTTGCACAATTGAAGAAGCCGGATGCGGAACCTGCCACTTGCTTACATTACAACAGTGTACTGGAGATTATCCCAAATATCACCTTTACACAAGACGACATGTTACTGGAGGATAATCGACATGACCGACCTCTCTACTACACTGGTTATATTGATACGATGAAGATAGATCGTATTCTCATTGACCCAGGGTCTGCTATAAGCATAATGCCAAAGAGTTTGTTGAATGAACTAAAAATCCCTCTTCACAAACTCTCCAAGACGGTTACTACTATCTTGGGATTCAATCAAAGCCGAAGTGAGCCTTTGGGAAAGATTCATCTGAAGCTTCAGATAGGTGATTTCAGATCTAAAGTCACTTTCTATGTGATCGAGATCGCGGGATCCTATAATCTTCTTCTGGGAAGGCCCTTTCTTCATGAAAATAATGTGGTGCCATCTACTCTTCATCAATGTTTTAAGTACATTGATAGCAATGGAAGAGTACAAAAAGAAGTTGCTGATATAAATCCCTTCCATGGGGTTAAAGCTTATTTCAATGATTCCCGAATGTATAAAGAAGAATATACAAGGATCATACAAGCTATGGAGAAAGAAGATGCACAAAGTGAGACTTTAATAATCCCTGTTAAATGTCGAACTACTCAGCAACAATCTCCTAAACCCTCTGGAGAAGATTCTTTCATCATTCCAGTGAGTGGACGGATCTCTCCGTTACCTCAGTCATCTACTCAGAATACACTGATCATTCCTGTCAGTGGGCATACTACAGTTCCTGTACCTTCACAAGATACTCTGCTAATTCCAGTTGGAGGGCGGACTACTCTTCCTACTCAAACTTCAAGGGAGCTCACCTCTTCTGAGCCATTTGTTATCGATCTTAATCGAAACAAAGCTTCTTCTTCTTCTCCTTTAGTCATTGACTTGGCTAAAATCTCTAAGGCTCAGCCTTCTCCCAATGTAAATATTGCTGCTTTTACATTTAATAAAAAGTCTCCACCTTTGCAGTACGTTGATGTGTGTAATTATGTTCATAGTTATTTACATCTGTTAGATGACTTGAACACAATAACCATAGGAGTTGTACAGACTGTTCATACAAATGTATCTCTAGAACCTGTACAATCTTCATACTTTTTAGTTCTTAGCAGAAAGCTAGGAGACATTCCAATATTCTTCTACAAAGGGCCTCAAAATCCTTCTGATCTTGAAGATGATGACAAAAATGATGATACTGGAAGATTACAACTACGTCGTTATAGTCAGCAATCTAGAGACATCATCAAAAATATGGGCTATGACTTCAGGACTGGCCTTAATAATGGAAAAGGAAGAAAAATGCCTGTCCGGATAACTCCTTTGAAATATGGAAGGACGAAATGCGGATTGGGTTATACTGCTCCTACTCATTTCATCAACATTATCCATAAAGATCTTGAGTCTGACGAAGATAAGAGATCTGATTCTTCTAGTACCACTTCTTGGGATTCCGATACGAGTATCGGTGACTTCTACTGCAACCTTCTGTCTTCCAATATGGTTTCCATTGACCATTCTGAAGAAAGTGATGAAGACGAAGAAGAGTTTGAAATCTCACCTGAATCAGAACAGTGGGCCCAAAGATTAGATAATCAATGGGAGTTCCGTTTCGAGCAAAAAGAACCTCCGACTGAAGATAAACTTGTTCAAATAGATGTTGGTGAAGAGGGGTCTCCCAAACCAATATTTATCAGTGAAAGTCTTTCAGAAACTGATAAGAAAGACATGATCAAACTCATTCGTGAATACATTGATGTCTTTGCTTGGAGTTATAAAGATATGCCAGGTCTTGATCCACAGATTGCAACTCACAAGCTCAACATCTTGCCGAATGCTAAACCGGTCAAACAACAACAGCGACAATTTCGTCCGGACATCATGGATGCAATTGAAGCTGAAGTCAATAAACTCATTACATCTGGGTTTATTAGAGAGGAACAACATCCCGATTGGGTGGCTAATATTGTTTATGTTCTTAAAAAGACTGGCAAGATCAGAGTATGCATAGACTTTCGCGATCTCAATACGGCATATCCTAAAGACGAATTCCCTCTACCAATCACTGATGTCATGGTTGATAATACCTGTGGATTTGAACGAATGTCATTCATGGACGGGTATTCTGGGTATAATCAGATCAAAATGTTCCCAGAAGACGAGAAGCACACTTCTTTCAGAACGCCGATTGGTACATACTGTTATACAGTTATGCCATTCGGTCTCAAGAATGCAGGAGCAACTTATCAATGAGCTATGAGTACTATATTCCATGAACATTTGCGGAAAACAGTGCTATGTTGATGATATTGCAGTCAAAAGTCGACAAAAGGAGGATCATATCCAAGATTTGAAGACTATATTTGATCTAATGCGTAAGCATCAATTAAAGATGAACCCTACTAAGTCCTTCTTAGGCGTCTCTAGTGGTAAATTTCTCGGCTTCGTTATTACCTCTAAAGGTATACACGTGGATCCCGAGAAGATCAAAGCCATCCAAGAGATGCGTCCTCCACGCACCTTAAAAGAGCTACGAGGATTTCAAGGAAGAATTGCTTATATCAGGAGATTTATCTCTAATTTATCAGGACGCTGCAGACCATTCAACAAACTTATGAAGAAAGGTGTCTCTTTTGTCTGGAATGATGAATGTCAGAAAGCATTCGATGATATAAAACAATATCTGATGAGCCCTCCAGTATTGGTACCTCCCGTCTCAGGAATACCGTTCCTCCTCTTTACTCGAGCAATGAGTCATTCATTGGGTGCATTACTCGCTCAAAAGAATCAAAATGGCCATGAACAAGCCATTTATTATCTCAGCCGCACTATGACTGGAGCTGAACCTCGATATTCACCAGTTGAAAAAGAATGTCTAGCCTTGATGTTTGCTGTCCAAAAGACACGTCATTATATCATTGGTCAGACTATTCATGTCATCTCCAGGATCAATCCTATACGGATCATGATGAAGAAACCCAGTGTTTTGAATTCTCGATTGGCTAACTGGGGAATCCTACTTGCTCAGTATGATATGCACTATATTCCTCAGAAATCAGTCAAGGGACAAGCTTTAGCTGATTTTTTGGCTGCTCACTCAATTCCAGAAAATTCAAAACTCTATGATGAAATCCCAGATGAAGTCCTAGATTCAAATCAAATTGCTGAAGAAGATCCTACTTGGCGTCTATTCTTTGATGGAGCGTCAAGAATTGGTCCTAATGGCGATATTGTTGCTGGAGTTGGAATTGTTCTTGTATCGCCAGAAGGTCTTGCCATCCAAAGAGCTTATTCTCTCGATCAGCCGTGTTCAAACAATGTAGCTGAGTACAACGCATTGCTTATTGGTCTTCAACTCGCTAAACATCTGAATATTCAACATTTGGAGGCGTATGGAGACTCTAAACTTATTGTCAATCAGATCAGGGGTACTTATGAAGTTCGCCATCAAGATCTGGTTCCTTATCATAGAGTGGCCATATCTATGGCCTCATCATTTAAGGAATTCTTCATTGAACATGTTAGGCGAGCATGTAACACAGAAGCTGATGCCCTTGCTAATCTTGCAGCGGTGCTGGCTATCCCAATCAGACGGCAACAAATGATTGTTGTTCATAGTCGAGAATTATTTCATCTTGAAAATAACCTGACTCTAGGACTTCCAGTTGACATTGAAGAATCAACATCTCATGACGTCAACACAACAAGAAGATTTGGATTTAGTCGTAAATCGATATCATCTTCTTCCGATTCCAGCATGGAATTCATCTTCAGTAACTCGACTGAGAATCAGAATACGGATAAAGATTGGAGACTTTCTTTCTTAGATCTTGTATTGTATGATATTCTTCCGGACGATCCGAGTGAGGCAGCATCTATCAGACGACGATCACTCAGATTCTATTACAATCATACAACAAAGACCTTATATCGTCGAGCTTATGATGGTTTACTCCTTCGGTGCATTGCCGGTGATGAAGTCCAACAAGTTATCCGTGAAGTACATGATGGAATTTGTGGAGCGCATCAACCTGGGCCAAAACTTCAAGACCGTATTCGACGGATGGGTTATTATTGGCCAACTATGGTATCAGATGCCATTGAATATGCAAGGAAATGTAAAGCTTGCCAAATCCATGCGGATTTTATACATCAACCTTCGGAATTTCTACATCCGACGGCAGCATCATAGCCCTTCGAAGCTTGGGGCATGGACATTGTCGGCCCGATCAATCCTCCATCATCTAAAGGTCATCGGTTCATTCTCGCAATAACCGATTACTTCTCCAAATGGGCCGAAGCTATTCCTTTATCTGAAGTTAAGACGTCTAATGTCATCAGCTTTATTAAGCACCATGTCATCTACAGATTTGGTGTTCCTCGACGTATTGTTCATGATAACGGACCACAGTTCGTCAGGCAAAAATTTACTCGATTCTGTGACGATCACCGGACCAATAATGTTGCTTCTACCGCATATAATCCAGCAGCTAACGGATTGGCAGAAGCTTTCAACAAGACTATCATCAAACTCCTAAAGACGTTTGTCTCCACTAACAAACGTAATTGGAGTGACAAGCTCGGGAAATGCTTGTGGGCTTATCGCACTACAGTCCGTAATGCTACTAAGTGTACACCTTTCTCTCTGGTGTATGGATCTGAGGCTGTTCTCCCATTAGAGATTCAAATTCCTTCTTTAAGGATAGCAATCGCTAATGAACTCACTGCCGAAAATAATGATCGTCTTTGACTTCAAGAATTGGAGGCTCTGGATGAAAAACGGTTATCTTCTCAACAGAATATTGAATTCATCAAGCTAGAATTTCAAGGGCTTTTAACAAGAAAGTCAGAATTCGAACATTTCAGAAAGGAGAACTTGTGCTTACTGTCAGACGCCCGATGACTATGACACACATGAGTAAGGGCAAGTTTAATGCAAAATGGGAAGGTCCATTTATTGTCAATAAGATCTTTTCTAATGGGGCTTATCAACTCACTACTCTAGATGGTAAAGCCACTATGATGCCCATCAACGGAAAATTCTTGAAGAAGTACTACGTCTGATATTTCTATCAAAATTGTCCTCCCATCACTCTCCAGCTGTTTCACTGTTCTTTCCGAAGAATTATTCTGATATCTATTATCCCCAGTGGAGATAGGTATTCTACTTTGTATCGTTTTCTCAACAAATTTGATATCCAGAAAATCATGTCCATATTACCTCTGAATTTTCTATCTCAATATCATATTTATGAAAATGATATTTAGTCTTTCTGATTTCTGAGTCAAAAGATCAATGAATAAAGGCAAATATAAAGTGGAAAGGATATATCGTAAACAAAGTTTCCTTAAACGGAGTTTATTTGAGACAAATCCCTCAAGGAAAAAAAAAGTACATCATCATGGAAGATCACTATGATCCCTTTCATATTTGGGACGAGGACCACATACATAATCAGCAAAAGAATTGAATACATCTTTTCCTGACCGCACCAAGAATTGACAGGCAGCCAGCCTCATTGTTTCTTCTTCTTCGGTTTCTCCTGGTTCGACCAGGAAGTCCAGGATATCTTTTGGCGGCTTGGGAGTGGACGAGCTTTCGTCCATTTCCTTCTTCTGCGGAGGTGGATGTTCTTTAACACCTTCAGTAGCTTCAAGGGCGACTTCAGCCTTCTTTATGTTCTCTTCAAAAGACATTATGGATAAAATACGATCCTTCTATTCAAATATGTGCTCTATTTATAGGCATATGGTTACAAGGATCGAAGGGACGTATTCTTTCCCGATATTCAGTTCATCCATTCATTTCTCATATTCATCCGACGTTTCACATGTTCATTAATACTTGACGGTTCGTCCGTTCATTTATTACATTCACTCGACAGTTCATCTGTTCATTATTTCTTAACGGTTCGCCCGTTCATAATCTTCTATCAGTTCATTAAGTGGGGATTCGTTATTTATCATGTTTTCATAACCTCTGAATCAAATCCGAATCTACTTACTCATTTGTCATGTTTTGACCTCTGCATAGAAATCAATCTATTTTCTTTCGAGTTCCTATATATTATCATGTCCATAATACCTCTGATAATATCATATACTCTAAAAACAGAAAAAATGATTTTATTATCTATCATGTCCACAATTCATCCACAAATACAAATCATTGAGCATAGAAGAATTGTCATTTTCATTCCCATTTCACCACAAAAAGTCTATTACATTTTCTTAGACTTTCCTACAAATCATAATGGAAATCTATTACAAATCTTGGATTTTCATTTTACACCACAACGATAACCTAATAGAGATCTATTTTCTTCTTTGGATCTTCTCCGTCGGACCTTCTCCGTCAGGTTTGTTGTTGGTTGCAATTCTTGACTATCTGGGTCTCAGTCACGACCAGATCAGCAGGAATCAAACTCTGGTCTTCTCTCTCAGACGAGAGGAGAACCACAGAGTATGGCAGCCCGACGGCGTGTTGCTGCCAATACAGCTCGTGGAGGAACGGCGGCACCTCAAGCAGGTAGGAATGTATCCAGCATTGGGATACGATTCCTAGTTCTGCCGTCAAAGGAACTCTACTACCCAATCTCTTGGTAGTAAAGTTAACTCCACCATCCAACTCTCGTGTATAAAGGCTCTTCCTACCATCTAAGGAAGACCCTTCTATCCCACGAAGAGTTCTGAGTTGTCTGATGTACGCGTCAAAAGCGTATGAGCTCCCTGATGTTGGTGTCAGCAGGATATTCTCCACAGCATCCACATCACCAATGCCAGTTCTGAAAAAAATCTTTAGCCGAGCTTCTGCAGAAAACAGCAAGGAAAAAGAAAATTAATCAACAGAAATGTCATTTAACACGCACTGACTGGTCAAGCGTGCATTGTTCAATCAGAAATAGAAAGCCTATCTTCAACAGCAAAAATAGTACGCGTACTATACTGGACTTACCTTCAAGTTTGGTGCTAAGGATTGGCAAATTCATGTTTGATACAGTATGCAGAAATCGAACATTAGAAGGCATTGCTTTCCTGTTTTGAGAATAAAATCTCTCAAAAAATTTCGTTCTCAGAGAAGAAGAAGAAGAATGAGAGATGAGTATCTTTGAAACTCAGCTGCCTATTTAAAGGACAAAGTACAAGTCTATTCTTGGAAAAGATCCGCATAAATAGCGCTCGTAAACCATGGAATGAGTGTCACGTGTACTTCGGGAGACCGTGCAACATTGGAAACAGTCAAAGAGTGCTAATTAACATTCTTTATTAATGCACGCTGTTCAATGCAAAAGTTGTACTACATTCTTCAAGACAGGCACTGATGGCCTTACAAAAGACAAGACAAAAAGAGTACAACAAAAGCATAAAAGTCACGCCCTATTTTCCAGAGCGGCTAAGTTTGATGCCTAACTCCTCTACGCTCTTAACTCCCAGGCGATGCAATAGAATCTCGAGCATTTCACGCTTCTCCATAAGGCTCCGTCCATCAGAAGAAGACGAGCCATCCAATCCAAAGTAGCTCAAGAGATTCTTGGCTAACTGCGTGGAGTCGTCCTTGAGCTCGATGACGATAGGTTCGGGTTCTTTGCCCCCAAAAGTGGGGTCACCATGGGAACAAAAGCCCAACTTGCGTGCTTCCTCTTCGGCTGCTTCCTTTGGGGTCATATTTTCGAGAGATGAAGTCAAAACTGAGAATCACTCCCTGTTTATATAACAGATCTCGTCGACAGTTCATATTCCACCATAAATTGGACGCAATCAGTCTCGGAGAACGAAGAGTCATTATGACATTTAATAAGTTCATTTGGATGTTTTCAAAGAACTTCGAAGTCTTTTCAACTTCCGAAAAATTTTGGAGCCATCTCAGCGTGACTTTAACTCATTTCATCATCTCTATTTCAAAGTATTTCGAAAATATTTTATCATTTTTTCGAAAACTTTGAAGGGGGTTTTGTAGGCCTCAAAAATGAAAGTCACGCTGAGTTGATCAGAACAAGTCACGCGGAGTGATCCAAGAAGCAGCACAAAAGATACGCTAAGTTCTGCCTGGCCATCTCCTTTAGAAGTCACGCAGAGACAGCTCAGCCATACGTCAGAATCATAATGACTGACAACACAGCAGTCGAGAAACGTCTCCTCGTATGCCACATATGCACAGAATTCGAGAGATCATCGCCGTCTTTTGCGTGATTTTCGAAATCTTCCTTAGCAAGACTCACTCTTCACCAAGTTGGCGTGACTTTGGGTCTTATCTTCATTTAATGCGGCTGACAATATAATCAATGTCAGAGATTTTGTGTCAGACGAAGCGTGCCAAATCAAGACAGCTGGCGGTTTGCGTGGATTCTGAACCTTCTCCTTCCTCAAAACATTTGCGTGACTTCTGAGTTATTCTTCTCAAAGCCTGCGTGAATTCTGAAGTATTCTTCTTCAAAGCTTGCGTGGATTTCGCCTTCAACGAGTCTGCGTCAACAAAACTGCGTGGATTTTTTGCCCTCAGCAAGACAGCGTGGATTTTATTTCAACTGGAGTACGTGGCAGCCATGCCACCGATCTCTCTCTCGCGTGCCCAGTAACTTACACACGACCCATGCACTAATGCCATGTGTCCAACAGTTACGGGCCACGTCCAGTAACTACTCACTAACCCTGCGTGTATTTAGAGTCTGCGTGACTTTTCAAATGCACTAGTGGTGAGGTAGTTATCTTTTCAGTTACTATTTTGACTCTATAAATAGAGTTCTTTTTTTTATTCATTGTACAGATACATTGATATCTACTGTCAAAATTTTGAGAGCTTTTCTTCTTCGCATAGTCCAAAGGATAAAGCGATCGTCTTCTACATCGGATTCCTACAGTTATAATTTTCTCAGATACAAAGTGAATTTATTTATGAAAAACACTAGTTGGGGGGAAAAATATCTTAGTAGACGTGTGAACTACCCAATCTATCCCCAAAATGTCTATTCTTGAACGATAGCAGCTGCACACGACACGTGCAGTGAGCCGGATTTACCCCTTAGTCGTTCACATGTCGAAAGCGGTATTTCAATGCACGTAGTTAGTTGATATTCCTAATATTCCATCATGTCTCTTACCATTTGCCATGCTACCATGATTTTACATGTTTTCTCACAAGTAGCTATATTTTCATTGATATAGTTCCATGTCTTTTCTTTTGTGATACGATGCTAGTTACTTTCTAGTTTCATTCTCATATGCTATTTACATGTTTATGATTCTGTTGAGACTCGGCTAGTGGTCATATGTGTACTTGTTCCAATCCTGACTGGATAACCAATATTTTAGGTGATGAGTTAGAGGAGTTTTGTACCACTTTTTATGAGCAGACAGAAGACCCTGATTTGAGCTTGCAGGAGGACTTGGATGCGGGGCTACCCTCCGCAGGAGACTATTAGCTAGACAGCATTTATAGAGCATACGTTGCTCACATAAACTCTTGATTGTATTTCATTTTGTTATGGATTATGAGAGTTGAGTAGTGGATTCTCTTTTATACATATTATTACATTGAGATCATTCCTTCTATCATATTTGGTCTCTATACTTGGTGATCTTATTCAGTTATCAGTTTGTTCCTTTCACCATAGATATTGTGTTTACAACATCCTGTTGAGATTGATATGCAAATTGGATCTGTTGTGGAAATCTATAAACTGTGTGGTTGTATTTGATTAATTATGGAGATGACTAGACAGCGCTCTACCGCCGATACTGCGGTGTAGGCTGGACGTACCCATGGCTCGTGTCCAAATATTGGGTGCGGGTCGTGACACCCATCCGGGTATCTACCCGTAAGAAACCCATGTTCTTATTTGGCGAAGCTATTGACAAGAGTTCTCAGCCAAGACCCCATGTTGAGCAGAGACTCTTCCAAAGAAAGGAGAAATTAATCCTGTTACCGGATATTGCCAGATGCCTCCCTCTAGCCCGTTATGTCCATGCAAGCCATCCCAGGAGAATGGACTGGGATATTACTCCTCTCCAGCAGGCAAAGACATGAAAGATTTGTGTCAAGAAAGGACCAAACAACGGAGATATGTTCTATAGCTCTTCTGAGCGTCATAGCACTTTGCTCAGAGGGTTGAAGCCAGGTTGTATCCCTCCAGAGAACTCTTCTTCACTGTTGCCGGTGAGTACGCCAGTCTTTGCTAATGAATATGCAAAGGCTGAGGGTAGATACCCGGATCAAGATATCCGGCTGACAGGTCTAGTGAACCCAGACAAGAGAAGGTGGAACTGTATAGCCAACTGGATATTGGCTCAGTTCGAAGACAAGCTAAAAGAGATCGAGGTATATCATGTGGTTCACGCTACCGTGTATGGATTCCTCCCAAACCCTCATCTGTTTCTGGCCTTGGCAGAGAGGTATAATTATAGAACAGGGACATTCATGACACCCTGCGGGGAGATTGGATTAGCCCTCCATGAGATGAAATACATCTCGTGCCTACCAATGGGAGATTTCCCTTATGAGGAGTACGTTCCAACAAACGACGAGTTAGACAGACTACGTCGAGAAAATGCAGAGATGGTGGCTGTTTTCGATGAACTATTGTGCCATTACAACATATGCTCCCTGTATTATAAGAGCGATTCTTCCGGCACCTGTTATTCCTCAAAGTGGTTGACTTATCTTTTTCTTAATCATATCATTGAGAAAAAGACTAAGGATCATGACACATGCAATCCGACTTTCTTCCAATCCCTCAGCCACAGTTAAGTAATAAGACTGATGGAAGAAAATAAGAAAATGGATATCAAAGTTAATGATGAATATCAATACCCTCCACTCAAGACCGGAGATTTTGTCGAGAGTTTTATAAGAAGGGGCTACAGGTCCATGTCAAGAGAAGCCCAGCTGGCGGGTTTCCTGACATACTGGCTCCGTCGATTCGTCGTACCCGGAGCGAGCGTCGTGGACCGATTCCACTACGATGTACTCTTTGCTGTCGTCCGGTTAGTCTTTGGCTACCGGATAGATTTACTGTTGGCGATGACCTGTAGGGTGAACGCAGGTCTTCGTCTTTATGTTGAATCCATGATCAAATGGAAGGGTGAGAAGGGAAACTTCCCTCGACTGGAGTTGCCTTACACCTATTTATTCGGATGGTTGCTTCTGCACCATCCGTCATTGATGAACCCCGACATGGGAGTAGTCAGTGGTAGCTTTCTGCAAAGATTCTCTCGGAGCAAGTGGATATACATTAGTCTGAAGGATTGCAGATGTGCATTGAACCTTGGGAAGGAATGGAATTTTTACTGCGTCGCCCCTCCAGCCGGTTATGAACATATGTCGACGAATTTAGTTGACCTTGGAAGGCAGCCGTTGGGTCGGATAGCATTTGACTGGCTAAGAACGATCAGGCTGTCCCACTTGGTATATTGATTTGAAGAGGAGTGTTATCTGGAACCATCTCTGCCAAGCCGCTTCGCCCGTCAATTTGGTTACGACCAGTTCCATGTATGCAACGCTATAACTTGCCTACAAGGAAAGGGGTATCTGATTGATGGTGCCAGAGCATGGGCCTATTACAATGCTCGAGACACAAGGACAGTGTTCTCGATGCCAATCAAGAATGCTCATGGCACTAGGATGTTATACACCTATTCGTTCTTTTATACAGCAGCGAATACATTTGCTGAGAACTTTAGTCTTATTGATAGCTTCGCAACAGCGACGCGTCTGAAGAAAGGAGCCACTGTCATATCAGCTCCAGTAAATGATGAAGAGCATGAACCGGTGGATGACCCATTGGAAGCTCAAGGGAAGCAAACTTCCCTGAGGAGGTCAATCAACCACTGAGGATTTCTTTGAAAGTTGTTAAGTCTCCGGCCAGGGAGAGGAAAAGAAGGATTGACGAACCTTCTTCCCTAGCTGCAAAGAAGAAACTTATTTTGGATCAATCAGAGAAAGTTACTACTATATCACATTCTCGGCAGCTGGCCGAGTCAATCCAACAAGAAGAGGCAACCACGCCAACTTCTCTTCCAAAGCCGGTTGATGTAATAGATGTGGAGAGTCCAGAGAGACCTTTTTATCGAAAGAAACTAGCTTTTAGGAAAAAGAAGGAAGGTGATCTTGTCCTCGGTGGTGGCCAGTACTGCTGCTGGAATTACTATGTCATCTCCTACTCCTGTCTCTGAGCCTAGGCATAAAACTTTTAGTCCAGAACAGAGGGACGAGACTGATCAGAGAGAGGAGGCTGCAGAGCCTAGGAATGATAAAGCTTTACGATCTCCTTCACCGGTGGTAGAAACGACTCAGCTTCCTGCTACGTCGGGAATACTTCGCAAAGAGGAGGATCGTCTAATGATTGATGCATTAAATGATTGCGACTTCGGTCTGCAAGATGATGTTGATCATGCCACTGCAACTGCCAGTGAGGAAGCTCCTGAGGATAATGAAAGCGAGGAGAGTATATCATCAGAGGCTGTTGATGATACACCGAATCCTGAAGAGGACATTGAAGTCCATATATCTCCCAAAGCCGCTGATGACACCCTAGATCCGGAAAAGGATGTTGAGGTGCAGGTATCTCCAGAAAAGATTGCGGATGAGGAAGTAGCCCTGGAGGAAACTCCTACTGTTGATCCCAAAGGTATTAAATGAAATTATCAATCTTCTTTTCATAGATTAATAGCTGACATCTCTATCTTTGATCCATGTAGAAATCGAATCTTCCCCAGCTCCTCCATTGTGCACGGATATAGTGCCTGTAACAACGATAGCTAGCAGCAGTCATTATTTGTCAGGTGGCTCCGAGGCAGGCAGTAGCCAGGCAATTATGTCTGAGGCTACTTCTGCTAAATTGGAATCTGTGCCAGCAGATGACCGAATCATCACTGGACCAAGCCATAGTAAGACTGCTTTTACTTTTGATCTTTTCAATAGTTGCAAATGACAAACAAATGATAAAGTTTATCTGTTTTTGCAGAGGAACAACCAGAAGGAGCAACCAGCTCTACTTTAGCTCCCTTATTTAAAGAGCCTCCAGTCCAAGTGGCTGAACGTCCTGCTGCTTTATCGTCAACGGGAGTAGCTGCTACTCCTGGTGCTCTGGCCACTAATCAATTTGTCATCAACTCTTTCACCAACTTTTTCTTTAATTCGTTGGGACCATTAATAAATAGGGTGATAGAAAAGGAAGAAGCTGATTTCTCTACAGTTAGAGGTCCAACCTCTTACTTGATTAATGTCATCCGCAGCCAAGGTGACGAAGCTCAGGCTACTTTTCTTGATCATATATTAGATGAGCTGGAGACCTCGGTTAAGAGCTATAAAGAGCTAAATAAGGGGGAGGTAGAACCTTTGGTGCAAGCTGAATTTGAACGGATGTCTCAAGAGGCCGCGGTTGAGAAAGTTAATTTCCAAGTTCTCTTGGATACTTTCACTGCCAAGTCCGTTAAGCACAACTCCAAAGTAGAAACAGTGGCATCTGTTGCTGAAGAGAAAGAAAGGAGAGTTGCTGAATTGCAAGCGGAAATTGTCCGTCTTCAGGAAGAATTGAGACTTGCTCAATTAACTCTGGAAGATGAGGCTACCCAACATCAAACTGCAATTCAACAACTTGGTGTTCTGACTCAAGAGAAAGATGAATATACTGCAGCTCACCAAGCTGAAATCACTCGCAGACTAGTAACACTGCCAACCTTCGATGATAAATCTGGGATGGAAGAAGCTAGGAAACGAGTGATGGAATCTCGTGAGGAGCGACTATAAATTTTGAAGCAGCAGATGACCAATTTGATGACACCACCGGCCGAGTAGAAAGATCCTTTGTATCTTCTTGTTTTTAATGATATGTATCTTTGTAACGTCTTTTATTTTTGATCAAATAAAAAGACATTTTTGTGGCTCTATTATTTGTTACATATCTTATTAAGATATAAATAATAGTGATAGAAAATATATTCAGAGGTGCAGGACATGATATATTTCTTGATTCTGGAAAATAATCATATTCAATTATATCTGCTCAGAGGTAATATGGACGTGGCAAATATAATTTATCGAATATCATTATTTCAATAGACAACTTAATCAAAGATGACAAGTTGCTGATATGAACGAAAATAGATGATTCGTTAAAATGTGTAAACGAAAATAAATGAACGAAATGAATCGTCGGGGTGAACGGATAAACCGTCAAATGAATTAAATGAACGGGTGGACCGTCAGATGAATATGATGAATGGACAAACCGTCGAATGAATGTGATGAACGGGCAAACCGTCGGATGAATGTGATGAACGGGCAAACCGTCGGATGAATGTGATGAACAGGTAAACCGTCGGATGAATGTGATGAACGGGCAAACCGTCGGATGAATGTGATGAACAGGTAAACCGTCAGATGGATATAATGAACGGACGAACCGTTAAATGAATGATTATGATGAACGGGCGAACCGTCAAAGGGATATAATGAATAGATGAACCGTCAGATGAATGGGCAAATCGTTGGATGAGTGTGATGAACGGATGAACCGTCAAATGAATTAAATAAACGGATGAACCGTTAAATGAATGATTATAATGAACGGGCGAACCGTCAAAGGGATACAATGAACGGATGAACCGTCAGATGAACGGGCGAACCGTTAGATTAGTGTGATGAACGGATGAACCGTCAAATGAATGTGTCGCTTCATAGTCTTACGACTCTCTGTCTATAAATAGAACAGAAAATCAGATAGGATGATCACTTTCACTCTTCAACATTAAGATGTCATCTGGAAATGCATTCAAGAAGGCTGAGATCGCCCCGAAGGTGAAAGCGGACGCTGAGGAACATCCAGTCGAACCGGCTCAACCAAAGCAGATAACAGCGGGCGAAGGTTCATCTGCCCCCAAACCGCCAAAGGACATCTTGGACTTCCTTCTTGAACCAGGGAAGACTGAAGAAGAAGAGGCCATGAGGATGGTTGCTTGCAAGTTCCTGGTGTGTTCCAGCAAGAATGTTCTCGGCTCTTTTGCTGATCATGTCTTTGATAAGGACGGTAGTGGCCCACGTCCCAATTTTGAGAAGGATGATAGTGACCTTCCTTGATATTATGTACTATCATTCAAGATGAAATAAAACTGAATTTTATTTATGAACTTGTTTGATGATTACAAGCAATGTTTGTTACATTTATACATAAAACTTCTTGAGGAACTTGCCATTGATAGGCATCATTGCAACTCGACCGTCTAGCTCTGTGAGTTGATAGGCTCCATTTGAGAAGACTTTGCTCACGATATATGGCCCTTCCCATTTTGTATCAAACTTGCCTTTGCTCGAGTGAGTCATAGTCATAGGACGTCTGACGGTTAGAACGAGCTCTCCTTTCTGAAAGGCTCTGACTTTAACTTTGCAGTTGAAAGTCTTTGAGATACGGGCTTGGTATAACTCAATATGTTGTTGAGCCATTAACCGCTTCTCATCGAGCGCTTCTAATTCTTGGAGTCGAAGAAGGTCGTTGTTCTCTGCAGTGAGCTCATTGGCAATGGCAATCCTTAAGGATGGGATTTAAAGTTCCAATGGTAGAACTGCTTCACAGCCATATACTAGAGAAAAGGGTGTACAGCCTGTGGGGTTGCGAACCGTAGTACGATAGGCCCAAAGACATTCTCCAAGCTTTTCACTCCAGTTTCGTTTGTTAGTAGACACAAACTTTTTGAGGAGCTTGATAATAGTCTTATTGAAGGCTTCAGCCAAGCCATTAGCAGCAGGATTATAGGCTATTGAAGCGACATTATCAATCCGATGATCGTCACAGAACCTTGTGAACTTTTGGCTGATGAACTGAGGTCCGTTGTCATGGATGATTCGTCGAAGTACACTAAATCGATAGATGACATGGTGTTTGACGAAGTTGATGACGCTGTTGGTCTTGACTTCAGCCAATGGTATAGCTTCGGCCCATTTAGAGAAGTAGTCGGTTATTGCTAGTATGAACCGATGTTCCTTAAAAGAAGGAGGATTGATAGGACCTATAATGTCCATACCCCAAGCTTCGAAAGGCCAGGAAGCAGCAGTCGGATACAAAAATTTTGAGGGTTAATAGATGAAATCTGTATAGATTTGACAAGCTCGACATTTTCTTGCATATTCGATGGCATCTGATATCATAGAGGGCCAATAGTAACCCATGCGTCGGATGCGATCCTGTAGCTTAGGACCGGGTTGATGTGCTCCGCAGACACCATCGTAGGCTTCACGCAGTACTTGCTTCGCTTCATCACCAGCAAGACAGCGCAGAAGAAGACCGTCATAAGTCCGCCGGTAAAGAGTTTTGGTGGTTTGATTGTAGTAAAACTGAAGAGATCGTCGGCGAATACTTGTAGCCTCCTTGGGATCTTCAGGGAGTATGTCATGGACCACGAAATCGATGAAGGGAGTTCTCCAATCTTCATTGATGACATTGACTTCAGTAAGATTACTGAACTCAATATTACGATTATTTTCGACGCAAAATAATTCTCGATTAGATATGACCACCACATGTTGTCTTTTGATAGGGATGGCTAAGACAGCTGCAAGATTGGCCAAAGCGTCGGCTTCAGTATTGCAAGCTCTACGAACATATTCAATAAAGAAAGCTTTGAATGATGTAGCCATGTTGATTGCTGCTTCATGGTAAGGTACCAGATCTTGATGGCGGACTTCATAGGTTCCTCTAACCTGGTTAACAACCATCTTGGAGTCACCATAGACTTCAAGATATTCGACATCAAGTTATTTAGCTAGATGAAGGCCGATAAGTAAAGCATTGTACTCTGCCGCGTTATTGGAGCAAGGCTCATCTAAGGAATATGCTCTTTGGATAGCTGACTCGTCTGGAGAAACAAGGACAACAGAGCTGACTCGTCTGGAGAAACAAGGACAACTCCAACTCCTGCGATAATGACACCATTGGGTCCAATCCTGGATGCACCGTCAAAGAATAAACACCAAGTAGGAAATTCTTCGGAGATTGTATTAGATTCCAAAGTCTCGTCCAGAATTTCATCATAGAGTTTGAATGTTTCTAGAACAGGATAAGCTGCTAAGAAATCCGCCAGTGCTTGACCTTTGACAGACTTTTGAAGAACATATACCATGTGATATTGGGCTAGCAGAATAGTCCATGTAGCCAGCCGAGAATTGAGTGTGCTAGGCTTTTTCATCAATACCCGAAGAAGATTAACTCGAGATATGACATGAATAGTTTGACGAATGATGTAATGCCGAGTCTTTTGAACAGCAAACATAAGAGCTAGGCATTCTTTTTCGACCGGACTATAACGGTGTTCAGCACCAATCATAGTACGGCTAAGATAATAGATGGCCTGTTCATGATCTTCTTTCTTCTTTTGGGCAAGTAAAGCACCCAATGAATGATCCATAGCACGGACATACATTAAAAATGGTATGCCAGAGATCGGTGGCACCAAGACTGGTGGGTTCATGAGATATTACTTTATATCTTCGAATGCTCTTTGACACTCTTCAGTCCAAATGAAAGATACACTTTTCTTCATTAGCTGAGTAAATGGTCTGCAACGTCCAGACAAATTCGAAATGAATCTCCTGATGTACATAAGTCGACCTTGGAATCCTCGTAGCTCTTTTAGGTTGCGTGGAGGACGCATCTTTTGAATGGCTTTGATCTTCTCGGGATCCACATGTATACATTTAGAGGTAATAACGAAGCCAAAAAAATTGCCACTAGAGATACCCAAAAATGACTTGGTAGGATTCATTTTGAGTTGATGTTGGCACATCAGATTAAAGATTGTTCTCAAATCTTGGATGTGATCTTCCTTTAGACGACTCTTGACAGCGATATCGTCAACGTAGCATTCGACAGTCTTACACAGATGATCTCGAAAGATGGTACTCATGGCTCGTTGGTAAGTTGCACCAGCGTTCTTGAGACCAAACGGCATTACTGTGTAGCAATAGACTCCGCGAGGAGTACAGAAAGAAGTGTATTTTTCATCTTCAGGATTCATCCGAATATGATTGTATCCGGAGAATCCATCCATGAAGGATATCCGTTTAAACCCACAAGTGTTGTCAATCATGACGTCCGTAATAGGGAGAGGAAATTCATCTTTTGGACAGGCTTCATTAAGATCTCGAAAGTCGATGCAGATTCGAACTTTGCCGGTTTTCTTCAGGACTGGAACAATATTGGCTACCCAATCTGGATGCTGCTCTTCTCAAATAAAGCCACAAGCGATGAGCTTCTTGACTTCATCATCGATTGCATCCATCATTTCTGGCTTGAAATGTCGTTGTTGTTGTTTGACCGGTTTTGCATTCGGCAAGATGTTTAATTTATGAGTAGCAACTTTGGGATCTAGACCTGGTATGTCTTTATAGCTCCAGGCAAAGACATCAATGTATTCCTGAATAAGAAGAATTAATTCTTGCTTATCTGCCTCGGGGAGGTTCTTGCTGATGAATATTGGACGAGGTGACCCGTTCTCTCCTACATCAATTTGAACCAATTGATCTTCAGTAGGAGGTTCTCTTTGTTCGAATCGGAGTTTCCATTGGGTATCTATTCGTTGAGTCCAAGGATCTGTTTCAGGATTTTCTTCAATATCCTCATTATATCCTTTCGGAAGTTCGACGGAGACCATGTTAGAAGATACAATCAGCTGATGAACTTGACCGATACTGGTGTCATAATCCCATGATCTAGAATCAGAAGAATTAGAGTGCTCTTCACTATCAGACTTAGAAACTGCTGGGGATAACACTAGGGGTGAAGCATATCCGAGACCTCTTTTGATCCTGCTGTAATACATCTCTGACTTTCCTTTCGGAATAGTCGTACGGATAGGATTTCTTCGACCTTTACCGTAGTTGAGGCCATTCTTGAAATCATAACCCACTTTTCGAATGATGTCTTTTGATTGTTGACTGTAACAATGGAGTTGAAGATGTCCCGTGTCGTTATTTTTGTTATCATCCGTGTAGCTAAATTTTTGTTCTGGTCCTTTACTAAAAAGTATTGGACTCTCGCCTTTCTTTCGAGCGGGAACAATACGATATGAATCTTTCGGATGTTCGAGTGAAACTTCTGTTTGAAGAGACTACACAACTCCCATTGTAAATGACTGATAGCTATCTAACATATCCAAATAGCATTTAGCATGATAAATGACATCAGTATACTGGAAAGTAGATGCTTTTTCATTGATTTGTATATCCGTATTTACAGCAGGACCTTTAGCCTTAGCAGGCTTGGTCAGATTGATTACAAGAGGGGGAGAAGAAGAACGTGGAGAGAGATTGGCTTTGTTTCGACGGAGGTCGATAACAAGTGGCTCAGAGGTGAGCTCCCTTTTATCCTTGTTATGAGATAAATTAATAACAAGTGGCTCGGAAGAGGTGAGTTGTCTTTTTTTCTTGTTACGACGTAAATCAATAACAAGTGGCTCAGAGGAGATGAGCTCCCTTTGATCTTGGCCATCATCAGCTGATTGCTTCTGGACTGGCAAGTAAATAGCCAGTGGCTTGGAGGACTGAGGACGAGAAACACACCCTTTGACAGGAATGATGAGGGTGTCACTAGGCACTGCTTCTTGTTCTTCTTCAGTATCCAAAGACAGCACTACCTTCAAGAATTCATCCTTGTACATACGAGCATCGTTACAGTATGCTTCGACGCCTTTGAAAGAATAGAGATCAGCAACCTCCTTTTGAACTTCTCCATTGTCATCAACATATTTGAAACATTGATGGAGAGTCGAAGGAACAATGTTATGTTCGTGCAGAAATGGTCTCCCCAACAGAGCATTGTAAGAACAACCATGATTGTCAATGATATAGAAGGTCACCTTTGTGCGAAGATTGCCTATTTGGAGTTTTAGGCGAATCTTGCCCAGAGGCTCACTCCTTTCCTGGTTGAACCCGAGAATAGTGGTGATTGTACTGGAAAGACTATGCACTGGGATCTTCAGCGCATCCAACATTGTCTTCGGCATGATACTAAGAGCAGACCCTGGATCTATTAGAATACGATCGACTTTCATCGAGTTGACATATCCTGTATAGTATAGAGGACGGTCGTGCCTATTGTCTTCCATCAGCATGTCATCCTGTGTAAAAGTTATGTTTGGAATTAACTCCAAAACACTATGACAATGAAGGCAAGAGACAGGTTCTGCTTTCGGCTTCTTTAGCAGGACTAGACAAGTTTCAGCTTGCATAAGAGCCTCGCTCAGAGTTTCCCGAGTCTCTTTGGAGAGGCGCAAGAGCTCGAAGATGGACAGCCGGGCCGATGTATTGGCTAGTTGAGCCAAAATATCAAAGTTGTAAGGCTTTTCAAGTCCAAAAGGAGATGACTTCTTTAAAGGTTTGTCAAAGCGGACTTGCTGTTTGCCTTTGTCGGCTACCGTCAGTTTGGGAGGAGTAGACTCTACAACCGGTGAGGATGCAGTAGGAATATCCTCAGTGGAAGCAGGCTGCACTGGAGCAGACTCAGCAGAAGAAGCAGGATTCTCTTGAGCTTCGGAGTAATCCTTTAGATAGGCTTTCCATGATCTGGTGCCCAACAGGATTTCTTCATCAACTATGGGGTCAAAAGACACCATATTGCAAGTCTTTGTCTTGCCTTTGGAGCTGTCTTTCTTCTTGGAGGAAGAGGGAAATTCATATTCCGAAGCAAGATCCGGATGAATCCACATAATCTCGCCATTGTTAAGAGACAAGGGGACGAGACCTTCACTTCGTGGAGGAGGAAGATTCTCAATCTCAAGAGTAGCTTTGGGGATGGAAATGACCCCATGATGTACCATCTGCGACGGAAAGTCACCGAATTGAACTGAGACCATATTTGCGATAACAGTCTTCTCGTCTTGCTGCAGAGTGATGACACCAGCGTTGACCAGCTCCTGAATTTTACCTTTGAGCACGTAACATGCTCGAGTAGGATGTCCAATGAATCTGTGATAAACACAATACTTAGGATGATCAGTCTTACCGACTTCATCAGGCTTCTTGGGATCTGGGAGCTGGAGCTTATTGCTTTTAATTAAACAATCAAATATGCTTGCGGTGTCGTTCTTGTCAAAGGAGTACTCTACTTTAGGGCGAGGTTCCCTTGGTGGAGGTATAGAAGGAGCAGAAGTAGACGTAGGTGGAGCCACGTTGACCGCCAGAGATTCTTCGTTCTTATTCATCAAGTTGATATTCAAAGTTTCTTTTCCTTTGTGGTTGTTCTTGCGATTGCCACCACCCGATGTCTGGTGTTCATCCCGGTCAGGGTTAGACATTTGTACCCCTAGTTGTTTGAACTTGTCAGCGCTAACTTCAGCTGCTTTAGCATTGACAATGAAGGATGGCCAATCTTGGAACTGAGTTGACCCCGTCCACATGCTGATAATGGGCAAAAGATTTGCCTTACAGGTGTCTATGGTGACAGCGGCCGGAGTCTCGGGAGGCATCTTTAAAGCTTCTCGGCGGAACCTTTCAATGAAACTCTCAGCTCATTATGTCTTTGTTTAATTTTATTGAGGGATGACATGGTCATGTCGTTGATCCCCTCATAGAATCGTTCCAAGAAGATTTGTTTTAGACCAGAGAATGAGGTGATACAACCATCGGGCAAGCTTCTGTACCAATCGTATGCTCACTACCAGAATAAGTCGTTTTAGCGACGCCTAAAGACGTCGCTAAAACAACAATTTTTGTCGCTAAAAATATTTAGCGACGAAATTACCGACGTTTTGTGATAGTCGCTGAAATGTAAGTCGCTAATCTTCTAAACGTCGCCAAACGTCACAATTATCGACAGTTGCCGACGTATATATACGTCGATATATTGCCGACGTCTACCGTCGTGAAGTCGGTGTATTAGCGACATATTAAAATGTGTCGCTACGCGTCGGTAAATTGCCGACGGAATACCGACGTATCGTCGGTGGTTTAGTGACATGTTAAAAGTCGGTAAACGTCGGTAAATCCTGGGAATTCCTAGGATGATTACCGACGTACACCGACGTTTACCGATGTTCTCCGACATAGAATGACGTCGCTAAAATGTCGGTACCTTGGATAATATCGCATATTTACCGACGTAAATATACGTCGGTGGCCGTCTGTAAACGTCGGTAAACGTCGCTAAATCTGCAAAAAAATAAAAATAAAATAAAATACAGAATGTCCATTTCTTCCTGCAGTTTAAAAAAGATAACCATTTCTCACTGTAGAATAGGATCCAAACAATCACAGAATGTCCATTTCTCGCTGTACACAGGTTTCAGTCCCTATAACCACGTCTACAACAATCACACAATGTCCAGTTCTCAGAATGTCCATTTCTCAGTGTACACAGATTTCAGTCCCCATAACCAAGTTTACAACAATCACACAACAACTAACCAAATAACCAAATATCCAAATATCCAAATAACCAAGTATCCAAATAACCAAGTATCCAAAAATCTAAATCTACACAACCAACAAATATCCAAGTCACAAACAAAGAATGAAACAAACACAAAAAAATAGTCCTAACTAGGACTACTAGGAATCTGGTGCAGAACGGGCACCGTCGCGACGAAGGGATAAGAATAACTCATACTCCTCAAGTAAAATTGATACCGATGGAGGCAGTGACGTCGGTGGAATCGGTGTCTCAGTGAGACAACCTGACATAACGTATTCCTTCAAATTAGCGTATTTTGACATTTCTATCAAAGATACGCGTATCTTACAGAATACGCTCCAAACATATTTTTCGTATAAACGAAAAATATGGAATACGACTAAACCCTAAAGAGGGAAGTGTATTTTCTGACGTATTGACCCTAAAAAGGGGATATATTTTATGATCTTGTCCTAACCAGAGCCCTAAATAGGGGATAGTTACTGTTCATCATCTCCATCCTCACCATAGAGGGGCTTCAATGGGCGTTCACTTCGTCGAATACGCTCATCAGCAGTCTTCTTAGTAGCAGCGGTGGCAGGTCGAGATGACTCCGCATGAGCCTTCCCCTTTCCCTTCGCAGCAGCGTCGACTTTGGGCGCCATTGATGAAGATTGAGTCGAAGAAGAAAAAGTTTGAGTTTTGGAGCTTTTTCTCTCTCGAAGACAAATGCAGAAGTAAAGAAATGAATTAGGTTTTGAAAGACCTATTTATAAAAGAAAAGAGAAGTTTAAACGGCGGCCGTTCTTTAAACAGAATCCCTAAAGATTTGCACTGATATTGAGGAAAATAACAAAATCATGCCAGCGTGTCAAGACTTATTTCCACTTTAAGTTCAAAGTAATTTTGAACTTTTGAAATTTATATAGTTCGAAAACTTTGATGGGGGTCTTGTAGGGTGTGAAAAATTATGACACGCTGACATAAGACTCAGCCAAAGCCATACGCTCAAGGCCATACGCTCAGCCAAAGCCATACGCTCAAGGCCATACGCTCAGCCAAAGCCGTACGCTCAGTGAATATTTTATTATTTCTTGAATGACAGCACAGCATACGTTTAATGGAGGATGAATCTGACACTTCATCTTTCGTGCAAAGACAGCTGCTCTATGAAGATTAACCGTCGTATGGGTTTTCGAGAATTGATTTTGTCTCTTACGAGGACAGCTCATCAGCCATCATAAATGCACAGCCATCATTATTGTCATTTCTGACAGTCTGTCAGCCATCATATCTGCAACACGACGCTCGAGAGATATTTGTCAGTTATTAGAAGATATGGCGTATTTGAGAAGATTGAGGACAGCCACGTGTCTACTCCCTCAATGCTTACGACTCCTTGCCAACCAAGTGAGCGTATGGACTCCATACGACTCCTTGTCAATCAAGTGAGCGTATGGACTTCATACGACTCCTTGTCAACCAAGTGAGCGTATGTACTCCATACGACTCCTTGTCAATCAAGTGAGCGTATGGACTCTATACGACTCCTTATCAATCAAGTGAGCGTATGGACTCCATACGACTCCTTGTTAATAAAGTGAGCGTATCAGCTTTATATGACTCTATACTATCCAAGTCAGCATATGCAAGACATATGTCTTCAAAATGTAGCATACGACTCCTCTTCAACAAAGACAGTGTATCACAGCAAATGCATTCAGGATGACTTTAAACGTACAGTCAACACACGTTCTCACGTGTCCTGTACTCAGTTACCCACTTATTCAGAAGTTATGCAACGTGGCATCCATGCCATCAATCTCTCCTAGATATATTCTACTACTTTTAACCGCACTCTAATGTGTCTCCATCAGAATTCGCCACGCGTCCCTGCAGTTATGCACACGTTAAGTAACTGACTGAGCGTATGCTTCAGAACAGTTATCCAGAACTCTATAAAAGAGAGTTTCTTCATCTTCATCATATACTACATTCAATTCAGAGAGAACAGAGAGATTGCCCAGTTGTTGTCCAAGTTCTTCGAAGTTCGAGTTTTCTTCATCGCATCGTCCAAGGGATAAAGTGATCGTCTTCTAGATCAGATTCTTATAGTTATAATTTTCCCAGAAACACAATAAATAAAGTAAATTTGTTTATGGAAAACAAATTGGCGACTCTGCTGGGGAAAGCTGTCTCCTCCAATGAGATAGCAACAACTCAATGCGATACTTCATCGATCGGCTCGACGAAGAAAGTAATGGTCGTACAATTCGACCAATCTACTTACGAAGAAATGCTCAAAGCGAAGGAGGGCCGAACTGCTTCCTCCGCTCTTCTTGCTGCCAAGAAGAAGGGACGCTCTGTCTATGTCCCTAAGTCTTCTTCGACGGCCCGAGACGCTTCTGTCACTCACGCTGACAAGAACACGTCTCCAACTTCAACGAAGCACGCCTCGGCTTCTCTGAACACGGCAACAGTGGCTTCTCCTAGTCATGCTGACAAAGTGGGTTCTTTAACCAAGTCAGCGTGTCCAAGGAAAACCATCTCTGGACATGTCAAAGTCTCTTCTCCTTCTACACTTACGACCGCAGTCGGCTCTTTAGCCATTAATGACTCTGTGCGTATGGCAGTCAAAGGGCAGCGTACGGCAATGGCAGCGTACAACAAAAGCCAACAGCAGGCAGCGTACGCTAAGCCAAAGCCAGCGTATGCTAGTAAAAAGGCAGCGTATGACCAGAATTCCAAACTGAAGTCAGCGTATGCCAACCAATACAGTCCTTTGACTGTTTCTCAAAATCAGGCTGGGGGTTCTCTTCCACAGAACATACAAATGATTCCCCCACAACTTGCACATCTTGTGTCAACCAAGAAGAAAGACTCTTTAGTCAACTCCTCTACTCCTAAGGTCTTTATCTCTGGAGTTAATTTGACTAGTACTTTTACTAGATCAAACAAAGGAAAACGTCTTTTGGCTACTTCCTCTAAAGATGGATTATTACCTACTCCCAGTCGGAATAATGTCCATCTTCCTTCTCTCAAAATTTCCCGATCTGAGAAAGGCAAATTACAAGTATTCAAGACTGATACTAAAGTCATATCTCCTACGGATCTTCGTAACAAGCTTAACCGGAATCATCTCGGTTCCACTTCCGGTATAAAGAAGCCTTATCAAACTGAGACAAGTATACTAGACCCTGATGCAGAATATGCCAAGAACTATATCGCTCAAATTAATCGGTCTTTATACACTCAAGAACCGAGAAGACAGAAGAATAAAAGACAAGTTTCTATACAGAAACTATCTTCAAGTACTTTCCAATCTGTTCCTACAGATCTTCGGGAACATTTGCAAAATAAACGGAGAATCGACACTCCATCTGGCTATGACATTGCTCATATTTGCCATAAAAAGCATGGTTATAACTTCCAACCTCGGGTTGTGATTCAGTGTTGTTGTTCACCAAAAAGACGATCTGTTTTCGAACGGATTCAACATGAACCAATACAGGACGAAGACGAACCTCTTTATGCTTCTGTCAACATGACCTCCGAAAATATTGGGGGTAGAATACGATCTGATGTTATGTCAGATTCTGAAGATGGTATTTACCTCGGCACCCGATCCAGGACCGGAGCCTCGACTAGGGTCTCTTCTTCTTCTCATCCAAGTGATAATCCGAAGATCACAGAGGACTTCCTTGGAGAGTCCAACTTTCCGGTATTGACTCATGTAAATAGCCCCGGAAAAGAGGCTGATTCTCACAGCGATGATTCAGAACAGACTGTTTCATCGTCTATTCCTCGAACGATTACTACTTATATGGTAGATGGTAATCAAGAGCCTTCGACTAGCACTGAAGCTCATGAACAGAGGATTTCTTCCTTGGAACAACAGTTGCGAGCTATGGCAGATACATTGACTGCTATGCATACTCTTATGCAAGCTCAACAACGAACTCAGCAAGTTCAACCAACAGTACCACCAGTGGTATTAAATACTCATGTTGCCCCAAACCCGGAACCCTCTACTATTCTGGGGGTACAGTCTAATGTTCCTGTACAACCCACTCCAATTCAGTCCAGAGCTGGGGGTGATACATATGCTGTAGCCCCTCCTCCCAATTATACTCAACAAGCAACAATGCCGCAATCTTCCGGAGCTGTCACTGAAGAGTTGAAAAGTCTTCAGTCTCAGTTCGAAGCATTCAAGCAAAAAGATGGCTTACAAAGATTGGGTATCAAGCAGCCTTATCCCATACAATGGAAGGAGGTATCGTATCCCCCAAAATACAAACCTCCGACCATCTCTTTCTTTGATGGGACTACCTCCCCAAGTCAGTTCATTAATCACTTTGAAGTAATGACTGATCAGTTGCAACCAAGCGATGCCCTCCTCACTCGGGTATTCGTCGGTTGTCTTAAAGGAACCGCTTATGAATGGTATCGAAGTCTCCCTGATGGGTGTATTACTTCATTTGCTGGATTCAAACAGATGTTTCTAGAACGATTCTATGAAGGCGTCAACGACATGACCATGTCGGCCCTCATAAGAATTAAACAGAAAAATAATGAAAGCACGAAGAGCTTCATTGAAAGATTCAGAAGAGAAGCCCTCAAAATGCCTCTCGGAACTCCCGATGCTGTTACTATCGACACTTGTAAGTTGAATCTCTTACCAATCATCAGCATGTGGACAGGGTCCACTCAATTCCAAGATTGGCCTTCTTTCATCGTCAGTGCCAAAGCCGCCGAAGTCAGTGTTGAGACCTTCAAAGGCCTGGGGGTACAAATGACTCCCAAGGAATCAAATCAGAGTACTGGTAATAGTGCTCGACCCAACAATCGTAAAAGAAAAGAGGCTCTTGAAGTCAATCTCCAGCGCAATAGTCAAGAGATAATGACTACCCAAGCTACCCCAGCTCCAACAAATCAACAACAGAGACCTCCTTGGCCGAAGGAAGAGTATTCTTTCGACGATGACGATATTTAGGGTATCTTTGAATGCTTGCTCAAAGGTAACAAGATACAATTACCAGAAATCAAAAAGCCTGATGAAGCCAACAAGACGGATCATCCAAAATACTGTCTATATCATAGAATGCTGGGTCATACAATCCGGTCTTGCTATGTATTAAAAGGAAAGATCCAGGAAATGATTAAATCAGGAGCTGTGACACTGAAACCTAAAGACAAGACAGTCACAGCAAATGTGATTTCAATACAGTTCGGTGACTTCCCTCCGTTAATGGTGGAAAGTGGGATTGTTCCTATCCCCAAAGCAACTCTTGAAGTTGTGAACATCCCACCAGCACAGAATGAAGGAATTGTTCCTGTCACAACTAAAAAGGGAGAGATCATATGGATTCACCCGGATTTAATGACGGAGTTCAAGACGTCTTCCTCTTCTCCTCGAAAGACTCCTTTGTCTAAAAAGAAGCCTAGGAAGACTAAGTCGTGCAATGTGACTTCTAGTATCACACCCAATCTTTCTCTAACCTCTACTTTCATCTTGGCAGGAAATTCACCCCCTACGGAAGTAAAAAATGTACCTCAATTTGAAGATAGATGTAAGCCTGCATTCCATCTATATAGTTCACAATCTCGTGAATTAATGGCGAAGATGGGTTATGATCTAGCCACTGCTCCTGGTTTAAACTCAGGCAAAGGACTCCAAGCACCTTTAGCCATCACTATGAGACATAATCAATCTCGTGTTGGCCTTCGTTTCTGGAATGAAACTCTCATCAAGCACAAAAGAGCCAATAGCAAGATGAAGAATTGCAACATGGTTTCGGTAGACCCTGAACCTGAGCCTGAAGTCGAAGTTCTTGCCGGAACTCGGTCAGGAAAAATATATCTGAAAGATTATGCTGAAATTCCTGAAGAAACTCCTGATGTCCCTCCGGTTACAACTCCAACACCAATCTCTAACGAAGGACCTTCAAATGTTCATGTTGAGACGGTTCCTTCTAAACCAACAGCAGCTGACAAAGGCAAACAACAAGTCCGCTTCGACAAACCATTGAAGAAGTCATCTCCTACAGGACTTGAAAGGCCTTATAATTTTGATATATTGGCTCAACTAGCCAATACACCAGCTAAATTGTCAATCTTCGAGCTCTTACGCCTCTCTAAAGAGACTCGAGAAACTCTGAGTGAAGCGTTGTTGCAAGCAGAAACCTGCCTGACTTTCCTCAAGAAGCCGGAAACAGAACCAGTCTCTCGTCTTCATTGCCATAATATATTGGAATTAATTCCAAACATTACCTTTACGCAGGACGATATGCTGCTAGAGGATAATCGACATGACCGTCCTTTATATTATACAGGATATTTCGATTCTATGAAGGTTGATCGTCTACTGATTGATCCAGGATCCGCTCTCAGTATTATGCCAAAAACTATGCTAGATGCACTGAAAATACCCGTGCATAGTCTTTTCGGTACTATCACTACCATCCTGGGATTCAATCAAGGAAAAAGTGGGCCTTTGGGCAAGATTCGCCTCAAATTTCAAATAGGCAATCTTCGCACTAAGGTTACTTTCTACATCATCGACAATCATGGTTGCTCATATAATGCTCTATTGGGGAGACCATTCTTGCATGAACATAATATTGTTCCTTCGACTCTTCATCAATGCTTCAAATATGTTGATGATAATGGAGAGGTTCAAAAGGAAGTTGCAGATCTCTATCCATTCAGAGGAGTCGAAGCTTACTTCAGTGACTCTCGCATGTACAAAGATGAATACTCAAAAGTCTTGCAAGCTATGGATGACGACGATGAGACATCAAAAGTCGACACCTTCGTTATTCCTGTAAAAGGGCGTATCACTCATCCGCAGTCTCTTAAACCATCTGAAGAAGACTCATTGATAATTCCTGTCAGTGGACGTACCACTTCATTACCTTCCCAAATTCCACAAGGTTCACTGATAATTCCTGTCAGTGGACGTACTACTGCATTGTCTTCCCAAGCCCCACAAAGTTCGCTGATAATTTCTGTCAGTGGACGCACCACTCCCCCTCCATCTTCTCAGGCTAGACCAGATACTCTAGTCATTTCGGTCAGTGGACGTACTACTTATCCACGATCTTCTTCAAGGGAGCTCACCTCTTCTGAGCCTTTTGTTATCGATCTTAATCGAAACAAAACTTCTGATCGCTCTTCTTCTCCCCCTTTAGTCATTAATTTGACTAATTCTGATAAGGCTTAGCCTTCTTCTGTAAATACAACATCTAATATTAATGAAGCATCTCCTTTACAGTATATTGATGTCTGTAATCATGTACAAAGTTATTTACAATTGCTAGATAGCTTAGAGCCACTAACTATAGGAGTTGTTCAAACTCTTCACACAGAAGTATCATTAGAGTCTATACAAAAATCATACTTCATGGTCCCTATTAGAAAGTTGGGAGAAAATCCAATATTCTTCTATAAAGGACCCCATAATCCTCCTAACCTGGAAGAAGATGACAAAAACAACGATACTGGAAGGTTACAACTACGTCGCTACAGTCAGCAGTCCAAAAATATCATCAAAAATATGGGTTATGACTTCAGAACCATCCTCAATAATGGAAAAGGAA
Organism: Iris pallida; assembly: GCA_029216955.1. Classification (NCBI taxonomy): domain Eukaryota; kingdom Viridiplantae; phylum Streptophyta; class Magnoliopsida; order Asparagales; family Iridaceae; genus Iris; species Iris pallida. The sequence continues at coordinate 13,512,829 of JANAVB010005397.1, forward strand.
GAAGAATGCCTGTTCGAATTCCTCCATTAACATACGGAAGGACAAAATGTGGTTTAGGTTACATTGCTCCTATCTCCTTTATCAACGCAGTCCATGAGGATTCAGAATCCGATGAAGACGAACGATCTGAGTCTTCTGATTCCTTCTCTTGGGATTCTGACACAAGTATTGGCAATTTTCATTGTTCTATTCTATCCATCAATATGGTCTCTGCCGATGGCCCGCAAGAAAATGATGAAGATGAGGATGATTTTGAAATATCACCCGAATCAGAACAATGGGCTCAAAGATTAGATAACCAATGGAAATTCAGGTTCGAGCAAAGAGAACCTCCCACTGAAGATAAATTGATCCAAATTGATGTTGGTAAAGAGGGGTCCCCCAAACCAATATTCATCAGCGAAAGTCTTTCAGAAACAGATAAGCAAGACATGATCAAGCTTATTCATGATTATATCGATGTCTTCGCCTAGAGCTACGAGGATATGCCAGGACTAGATCCGAAGATCGCAACGCACAAACTTAATATCATGCCAAATGCTAAACCGGTCAAACAACAACAACGACGATTTCGTCCAGACATTATGGATGCAATTGAAGCTGAAGTCAACAAGCTTATGGCTTCCGAATTTATTCGAGAGAAACAACATCCTGAATGGGTGGCTAACATCGTTCATGTCCTCAAAAAGACCGGCAAGATCCGAGTCTGTATAGACTTTCGCGATCTCAATGCGGCTTGTCCTAAAGACGAGTTTCCTCTTCCAATTACTGACGTCATGATCGATAACACGTGTGGTTTCGAACGAATGTCATTCATGGATGGGTATTCGGGGTATAATCAAATCAAAATATTTCCAGATGACGAGAGACATACTTCCTTCAGAACATCGATTGGTACATACTGTTATACAGTGATGCCGTTTGGTCTCAAAAATGCAGGAGCAACATATCAGCGAGCAATGAGCACTATATTTCGCGAATATCTCCGGAAAATAGTCGAATGCTATGTTGATGATATTGCAGTCAAAAGTCGACGAAAGGAGGATCATATCCAAGATTTGAAGACTATCTTTGATTTAATGCGTCAGCATCAACTTAAAATGAACCCTACTAAGTCCTTCCTGGGCGTCTCTAGTGGCAAATTTCTCGGCTTCGTCATTACCGCTAAAGGTATACACGTGGATCCTGAGAAGATCAAAGCCATTCAAGAGATGCGTCCTCCACGCACCTTAAAAGAGCTACAAGGATTTCAAGGAAGAATTGCTTATATCAGGAGATTCAATTCCAACTTATCAGGACGCTGCAGACCATTCAACAAACTTCTGAAGAAAGGTGTATCTTTCGTCTGGAACGAAGAATATCAAAAAGCATTTGACGATATCAAACAGTATCTCATGAACCCTCCGGTTTTGGTACCTCCCATCTCGGGAATACCATTCCTTCTATATGTTCGAGCCATGGATCATTCTCTCGGTGCATTACTCACCCAGAAAAATAAAGATGGCCATGAACAGGTTATTTATTATCTCAGTCGTACAATGACAGGTGCTGAACCGCGTTATTCTCCAATCGAGAAAGAATGCCTAGCATTAATGTTTACCGTTCAGAAGACGCGACATTCTATTATCGGTCAAACGATTCACGTTATTTCCAGAGTGAATCCCATCAGGATTATGATGAAGAAACCCGGTATTCTCAACTCTAGACTAGCTAATTGGGGAATCTTGTTAGCTCAATACGACATGCATTATATTCCTCAAAAGTCAGTTAAAGGACAGGCTCTTGCTGATTTTCTGGCAGCTCATGCGGTTCTAGAAGATTCTAAATTATATGATGAGATTCCAGATGAAGTTCTGGATTCGAATCTGGTTTCTGAAGAAACTCCTACCTGGCGTCTATTCTTTGATGGAGCATCTAGAATAGGTCCTAATGGCGATATTGTCGCCGGAGTTGGGATTGTTCTCGTATCCCCAGAAGGACTAACTATTCAGAGGGCTTATTCTCTGGATCAATCATGTTCAAACAATATAGCCAAATACAATGCATTGCTCATCGGTCTTCAACTTGCTAAACATCTGGATATTTAATATTTAGAAGTTTATGGAGACTCCAAGCTTATCATCAATCATATCAGAGGAACGTATGAAGTCCGTCAGCAAGATTTGATACCTTATCATCGAGCAGCACTCTCTATGGCCTCCTCCTTTGAAGGTTTCTTTATTGAACACATTCGACGAGCCTATAATACAGAAGCCGATGCTTTGGCTAATCTTGCCGCTGTGTTAGCCATACCAATCAGACGTCAGCAAGTGATAGTGGTTCATAACCGAGAACTATCCTATGTTGAGAATAATTTGGCTTTGGATTTTCCCCATAATCTAGACGAAAATTCTCTCAACCTTGATGAATTTTCATCCAACCTTAGCACTGGATTAAGGTTTGACAGAGTGTCCTCGTCTTCTTCCGATTCTACTATGGAATATGTCTTTTCTAACAAAACAGAAGCCATAACTGAAGACTGGAGACGTCCATTTTTAGACTTTGTGTTGTATGACATACTTCCCGACAATCCGAGCGAAGCAGCATCTATCCGTCGTCGATCTCTCAGATTCTATTATAATCATACAACGAAGACACTATATCGTCGGGCCTACGACGGTCTTCTCCTCCGATGCATCGCTGGTGAAGAAGCACAACAGATTATCCGTGAGGCACATGAGGGTGTTTGCGGAGCCTATCAACCAGGTCCTAAACTTCAAGATCGTATCTGACGCATGGGTTATTATTGGCCCACGATGGTGGCTGACGCCATTCAATATGCTCGGAAATATAAAGCCTGTCAAATTCATGCAGACTTTATCCATCAACCATCAGAGTTCTTACATCCAACAGTAGCATCATGGCCCTTTGAGGCTTGGGGCATGGACGTCATTGGTCCTATCAACCCACCATCATCAAAAGGACATCGGTTTATTCTAGCAATAACCGATTACTTTTCCAAATGGGCTGAAGCAATCCCGTTATTTGAAGTCAAAACTTCTAATGTCATCAACTTCGTCAAACATCATGTCATTTATCGATTTTGTGTTCCTCGGCATATTATTCATGATAACGGACCGCAGTTCGTCAGTCAGAAATTTACTCAATTCTGCAACGACCATCGAATCAATAATTTAGCTTCTACAGCATATAATCCAGCAGCTAATGGATTGGCAGGAGCTCTCAATAAAACGATCATCAAACTCTTGAAAAAGTTTATTTCTTCCAACAAACACAACTGGAGCGAGAAGCTTGGTGAATGTTTATGGGCCTACCGTACCACAGTTCGCAATACGACTGGATGTACGCCTTTCTCTTTGGTATATGGGTGTGAAGCTGTTCTTTTCCTTGAGATCCAGATTCCTTCTCTGAGAATCGCAATCTCCAATGAACTTACAACAGAAAATAATGATCGTCGTCGACTTCAAGAGCTGGAAGCTCTATATGAAAAGCGATTGTATGCTCAATAAAATATCGAACTGTATCAGGCCCGAATTTCAAAAGCTTTTAATCGGAAAGTAAAAGTCAGAGCATATCGGAAGGGAGAACTGGTCCTTACCGTCAGACGTCCTATGACTATGACACATATAAGCAAAGGCAAATTCGACGCGAAATGGGAAGGCCCATTCGTAGTAAACAAAGTCTTCTCTAATGGAGCATATCAGCTTGCCTCTATGGATGGTAAAGTCACGATGATGCCTATCAATGGCAAATTCTTAAAGAAATATTATGTATAAATTTCATCAATATATAATATTTTCATTATTCCCCAGCGAATATAAAATCAGAGTTAATTCTTTCCTACAAAAGTTATCTCGATATCGTTATCCCCAGCGGAAACTGATATTCTGCCACGTATCATCTTCCCAGAGAATTTGATATTCTGTCTTATTAGATCCCCAGTGGATTTAATAAAGATCTCGTATAGAAAATCACGTCCATATTACCTCTGAATTTTCTATCTCAGTATCATATTTTCTATTCTATATGATATCTAGTCTTTTGATTTCCGAGTTCAAAGATCATAGAAAATAGAGTCCAAAGATATCTTTATATCTGAATTCTGTTTTCTCTAATCAGTATTAAACTAAAATTATCTTTGGTTTAATATCATCTGATAGAATTACAAAGTTCATTTGTATATTTTATTCTATTGAAATATGTCATGTATTATTTACCTCTGAACATATTTTCTACAAAAATATCATCCACAGAATTGAAATCAAGTCAAGATATTCATTTCTTCAATCAAAGTCAAAATAATGATTACAAGTAGGTATCAAAAATTCAACACATGAAAAATGTAAAAGATCTATTTAGGAGGAGTAATTATCTCCTGAATACGAACAATTACATTATTCATCTTTTCTTGATGAGCTTTATGGATTCGCTCTGCTGCTTCAACTCCAACCATTCGTTGGTCATAATCCATGATAATAGAGCTACGACGATTTGTCTCTTCAATCTGATTAGCCTGCATTAGTTCCCGCTCTTGCTGTAAAAGTTGACAGCGTTCAGCTTCAGATATACGAGCAGTGGCAATCTCCGATTGCTCCTTTTCTATGGAGGCAATTCGCTCCTGAAGATGAGCCAGCTCCTCCTTCAACTTCTTAAGCTCTTCAGCTTTTGATGCTTCATCTTTCTCCAAACGCTTCATATTCTGACGAGTGGTTATTATTTCTTCATCTTTCGCCACTAACTCTTCAGAAGACAGAGCGAGGAATTCTTTCAAAGCAGTGTGCTGAGCTTGAGCTTCACTTTCTAATTGGACAATCTCAGCTGTAGCCAAAGACTTAATATCCTCCTTTTTGATCTTCCAGTACTTATGGATGGTTGCTTCTAAATCATCCAGGAGATGCTCAAAGAAGACACACTGGGTCTCATAACCAGCCTGTCTCAAAGCTAAAAGCGGGAAACTAATCGTCGCTCGAAGATTCGAAAAAGGCATAGTTTCATCCTTCATAAGTCGCCTTGAGAATGTATCCAGATATGAATAAATAATCTCTGAATACATCCCCATGACCTTTGCTATCCCTGTTTCAAAACCGGGAGTCGCTGCAACTGTAAAGGAAGGAGCAGGAGTAGCCTCTATTCTGGGAGCTGAAGTGGGTGCTTTTGGGTAACTAGGCAAATATGAGCTCCCCTCACCCATATCAGTCTGGACAAGTGGGGCTTGAGTCGAGCTGATTGTCGGTGCAGTTCCTACAACTGTTGGAATCAAAGAAGCATGATCAAAATTAAAAGACAATAAAACAAAGAAAAGACAAAACTTTGCTGAATAAAATATTACCTGAAGCTGGTTCGTATTCTGTTTCTTTTGGATCATTCAGCCCAGCTCGTAGTCTGTTCAGAGTGTTTTCTGACACTGGATTTATTTTACTGCTGCCCGCCCCAGAAGTACTCGGAACATGGACTTCTATTTCTAGAAGTTTCTCCGGCTCTGGAGTCAACCCTGAATGTTGACCAGCTGTCTTCAGTACATCAATTTGAGTTTTAGATGGTGGCTTATCTTCTATCTCCATGTCCTCTTCTTCAAAGGAACGAGACGAAGGTTCATAGTCAACCTGTTCGTCGTCACTCTTATTGCTCTCCGAAACTTCAGCAATTGGCTTGAGAGTAGTGGCTTCCTTCACTGATTCTCTCGAAATCAGTAAGTCATTAGCTGTTTTAGTCTGATTCTCGGCCTCTACCGCGGGTTGACTAATCACCTGCGCATCATCGGCCGTTGGCGGAATCAACTCCATATCAGAAGGCATAGATGGTTCAGCAGGTTCAGGCACATCCTCTTCAATAGGTTCTATCTTTACAGAAGAAGCAAAGGCAGCTTGCTTCTCTAAAGCCAATCGCTCGACACGATTGGTGGGACTCTCTGCATCGAGACAAATCACATATTTAGTCTTTGAAACTATCACCTTCCTTCCTATTCTTTTTGTTAGTGGAATAGTAGGATAATCATCTTTGGAGTCACTACCTGCTTCGTCCGCATCTCTGATTCGTCTTCCACGATTACGAGCCTCTGCCCGAGTAACCCTTTTTGGAGCAGGCCTAGAAGCATCTTTGCCCCGCTTCCTTTTCGATGTACTATCGGCAGATACACTCTCTTCAGCACTTCCAACGGATACATGTAATGGCTGATGAAGTTCATCAGAGAAGAGATTCTCTAAACTTCATCATAAACTTCATCAGTAGCCAGAGGATCTTCTCGGTCATGACAATCTCTTGGCAGGGCTGATTTGGTTGATCTCTTATCAACATGGATGAAGCTTCTACCTAAGATGTTGAATTTTTTATCGAAGGTATTAGCCGATACATAGAATTTGGCATAAGACGCCAACATTCTAGCTCCTCTCCGATAAGTAACCGGATCTGGCATGGAAAAAGTAGCTCCGGTACCTTTAGCAATATAGTATATCCAAGCTCTGGCGCCATCGATTAATCCGCCTGGGTAGCCAAAACATGTCGTTGCATTTCCCACATGTAACTGATCATAGCCAAATTGCCGAGCAAACCTACTCGGAAGATATGGCTCCAGATAGGTGACATCGTCACGGCGACAGATCAAGTGAGATGGCCTGATCCTCTTCAGCCATTCATGTTGAATATCATCTAATTCATTGGCACCAATGCCATCAATCAACTTCCCAGACATGGTTTCATTACCAACAGGTGGAGGAACACAAGTGAAACTCCATAATTCTCCCATGTTTAATATGGTTCTACAGTCTGTCAGAGTGTCATACCTCCACTTTGGTGTATGATGGTATCTTTCCAAAAAGGTATCGTCTGGTCTAGCCATTCCAACATTCATGAGAGATTCGAAATGGAGAAGCAGCCACCCATATAAATATGTAAAGGGCATTTCTACCCGGGGAAAAGTTGTGAGCTTTTTCTTTGCCAATTCAAACATCCTGTCTGTATATGCCCTTAAGCCAGCATTCAGACGGCATGTCATTGCTGTCAGCAAATCCATCTTGTACCCGAAAGTCAGACGGACTGCTGCAAAAACAACTCCTCTGTGCATCCTGTCTGCTGAACAGGTGCCGGGTACTACAAATTTTCTCAGCCAGAGGGATATAAATCCGGCCAGATGACCTTCATCAGATAATTTCCGGCTACCTTACTTTATATAGGTCTCCAACCTATCACTAGCTTTGTAGGTGCCTTCGTCTTCTTCAATGATGATGTCGTCATGAGTGGTGTCCCGGATTAGTTTGTCAATCTCAGCTTGACTCAGGGGTTTAAAGCGACCGACATATTGATCAGTCTTCTTCTTCTTCTGAACTTCTTCAGTGCGGCCTTAGAATAAATAGGCCATCCACTTAGAAGAATAGCCGTTGGAATCTCCCTCTGCACCTTGTGCCTTATAAAAAGCCTTACATATACCATAATGGCACATTAATTCTTCAAATACATGAAGAACCAGTGGGTTGGCATCGGAAATTTTATTCATTTCATCAATGAAAGGAATATACTCTTCATATGGCAAATCTCCTGTTGGCAGCTGAGAAATGTATGCCATCTCATAGAGGGCGAATCCTATCTCGCCTCTTGGAGTCATGAAAGTGCCGGTACGGTAATTATACCTTTCCGCTAATGCCAAGAACAAATCTGGGTTTGGCCTAAAACCATAAGCGGTGCACTTGATGGCATTATATAGGCCTATCACCTTTAACTGTTCCCCAAAGTTGTTCAGAATCCATCTTACAAGAACAATCCATCTGGTATTCTTCGGGTTCACCAGACCAGTAAGCCTCATAGACTGTTTTGGGTAAACAGCATTTTCTAGCTGAACAAATTCATTTGCAAAGATTGGGACTCTAACTGGCCTCAGAAGTACCGAGTCCTCAGGAGGAATGGTAGCTGGCAGCAATCCTCGTAAAACTGAGACATGTGGTTCAGTACCACTGTAGAATCTTCCTTGACTGTATACTATCCATCCAGCTTTTGCTTGACGGAATGGAGTGATATCCCACTTCATTTGCCTTTGATGACTCGCATGGAATAAGCGAGCTATGTTGATGCTTTTGGATAAACCAGTTAGATACATTGGCTGATTCTCATCACCATCTCTATAATATGAGTATGACACTTTATCAAGAGCAGGCTGGGAGTTTATATCAATAGGATCTCCAAAAAGAAATGCTGGCTTCGAGTGGGTAGCACTATCCACACTCTGTAGAGGCAGTCCACTCATTAAATTCAGCAGGGTGTCATTCTCCTGATTTGTCAGAATAGCTATCCTTGTGGAAGGTCCATCAAATTGAGGAAAATAGACATGTGATAGGTCACTTTTATAGTTATTTCCTACACATCCTTCAAATTGTGCATCCTGAGCCAGAATATCCACTACAAAAGAAGAATAAGAAGTTAGAAATCTTCAACACAAAGAGATGACAAAGACCAATATACGCTCAGTTTATCCTAAGCGTATGACAGATTCAAAGATCAACATACGCTCACTCTCTCCTAAGCGTATGACAGATTCAAAGATCAACATACGCTCACTCTATCCTAAGCGTATGGCAGATTCAAAGTTCAACATACGCTCACTCTATCCTAAGCGTATGACAGATTCAAAGATCAACATACGCTCAGTCTATCCTAAGCGTATGACGGATTCAGAGATCACTTTTTATCCTAAGCGTATGACGAATTCAGAGATCACTTTTACGCTCAGTCTATCCTAGGCGTATGATAAATTTTAAGTTCAGTTTACGCTCAGCTTTTATTCAAAGTTTAGAGGATGATTGGATCTTTTTCTTAAGCGTATCAGCGTATGGTTGACAAGATGTTCATCAAAAATACGCTAACAAAGGAGTTAGCGTATCTCAGTGAGACAACTTGACATAACGTATTCCTTCAAATCAGCGTATTTTGACATTTCTATCAAAGATACGCGTATCTTACAGAATACGCTCCAAATATATTTTTCGTATAAACGAAAAATATGGAATACGACTAAACCCTAAAGAGGGAAGCATATTTTATGACGTATTGACCCTAAAAAGGGGATACATTTTATGATCTTGTCCTAACCAGAGCCCTAAATAGGGGATAGTTACTGTTCATCATCTCCATCCTCACCATAGAGGGGCTTCAATGGGCGTTCACTTCGTCGAATACGCTCATCAGCAGTCTTCTTAGTAGCAGCGGCGGCAGTTCGAGATGACTCCGCAGGAGCCTTCCCCTTTCCCTTCGCAGCAGCGTCGACTTTGGGCGCCATTGATGAAGATTGAGTCGAAGAAGAAGAAGTTTGAGTTTTGGAGCTTTTTCTCTCTCGAAGACAAATGCAGAAGTAAAGAAATGAATTAGGTTTTGAAAGACCTATTTATAGAAGAAAAGAGAAGTTTAAACGGCGGCCGTTCTTTAAACAGAATCTTTAAAGATTTGCACTGATATTGAGGAAAATAACAAAATCATGCCAGCGTGTCAAGACTTATTCCCACTTTAAGTTCAAAGTAATTTCGAACTTTTGAAATTTATAAAGTTCGAAAACTTTGAAGGGGGTCTTGTAGGGTGTGAAAAATTATGACACGCTGACATAAGACTCAGCCAAAGCCATACGCTCAAGGCCATACGCTTAGCCAAAGCCATACGCTAAAGGCCATACGCTCAGCCAAAGCCGTACTCTCAGTAAATATTTTATTATTTCTTGAATGACAGCACAGCATACGTTTAATGGAGGATGAATCTGACACTTCGTCTTTCGTGCAAAGACAGCTGCCCTATGAAGATTAACCGTCGTATGGGTTTTCGAGAATTGATTTTGTCTCTTACGAGGACAGCTCATCAGCCATCATAAATGCACAGCCATCATTATTGTCATTTCTGACAGTCTGTCAGCCATCATATCTGCAACACGACGCTCGAGAGATATTTGTCAGTTATTAGAAGATATGGCATATTTGAGAAGATTGAGGACAGCCACGTGTCTACTCCCTCAATGCTTACGACTCCTTGCCAACCAAGTGAGCGTATGGACTCCATACGACTCCTTGTCAATCAAGTGAGCGTATGGACTTCATACGGCTCCTTGTCAACCAAGTGAGCGTATGTACTCCATACGACTCCTTGTCAATCAAGTGAGCGTATGGACTCTATACGACTCCTTATCAATCAAGTGAGCGTATGGACTCCATACGACTCCTTGTTAATAAAGTGAGCGTATCAGCTTTATATGACTCTATACTATCCAAGTCAGCATATGCAAGACATATGTCTTCAAAATGTAGCGTATGACTCCTCTTCAACAAAGATAGTGTATCACAGCAAATGCATTCAGGATGACTTTAAACGTACAGTCAACACATGTTCTCACGTGTCTTGTACTCAGTTACCCACTTATTCAGAAGTTATGCAACGTGGCATCCATGCCATCAATCTCTCCTAGATATATTCCACTACTTTCAACCGCACTCTAATGTGTCTCCATCAGAATTCGCCACGCGTCCCTGCAGTTATGCACACGTCAAGTAACTGACTGAGCGTATGCTTCAGAACAGTTATCCAGAACTCTATAAAAGAGAGTTTCTTCATCTTCATCATATACTACATTCAATTCAGAGAGAACAGAGAGATTGCCCAGTTGCTGTCCAAGTTCTTCGAAGTTCGAGTTTTCTTCATCGCATCGTCCAAGGGATAAAGTGATCGTCTTCTAGATCAGATTCTTATAGTTGTAATTTTCCCAGAAACACAATAAATAAGGTAAATTTATTTATGGAAAACAGTCGTCTCCCTGAGGTCCATAATGTCGCGGTCGAGTGCATCCAATCGTGCTAGCAGTGCAGGATCCTCCGTAGGGTGCTGAGACTGCTCCTCGATCCGTCGTAGCAGGTCGTCACGGAGAGACTCCATCATCTGGTAGACTCGGGCAGACTCCTGGGACGGCTGTGGACCATGCACACTAGCAGGAGATGTCCTAGAGGACTGGGTCGCAACTAGGGCACCATAGGATTCCGTACCGTAATACGTACCCCTACGGAGTCCACCAACGGCGGCCATCCACAACTCGTCCGCCGACGGAGCTTGAGTGGGCTGCGAGGAAGTACCGGCCTCTCCTGCATCAGGTGCACTAGCAGCCGTCCGTTCCCGCAGCCTCTGATACTCGGCCTAGAAAGTACTTATTATTACTAACTTCTAATTTATAATTAATATACTTATTATTACTAATTTCTAATTAATGTACTTATTATTTCTAATTTCTAATTAATGCACTTATTATTACTAACTACATGAATATTTATTTGTATCGTATTTACTAAGTTATATTAAAATTGACATGAAGTATTAAAACGTATTGTAATACTTACATAAGTCTGCTCGGCCCTCTCGTCAATAAGGTCACCGCCGCGACGATGGGTGGCCAGGAAGACGGTCACCATGTCGGCGTTACCGACCTTCCTTACCTGTAATTAAATGTATTATCTTAGTAATAATTTATCGGTTTTGCATTAAAATAATATTTCTAAAAGAGGAAGACATACCAGACGACGGAAATGTTCCGTCATCGGAATCGACCCACCGCACCACTTCGAGGCATGTTGCCTAGCCGCCTTGGCCTTCTCTGACTTCTCCTTGTACTTTGGGTCCTCGAATCGAGCCTTCATCGCATTCCATTGATCAGGGGTAATCCAACCTTGGATCGGATTTCCGGCATGATCATGATCCTTCTGATCATTGATAGAGTTGTGGATCAGCTTGGCAGCGACGGCAGAAAACATCCCCTCGATAAGCTCGGTCCTGTGCGGTGGATAGAAAAACATATCCTAGAAGAGCGCAAACCAAATATTTATCAGTTATATATAATATACAAAAATTATATGATTCATGTTAAAAGCAAATATATTTTAACCTTGAAGCGCGCAAACCAGAAGGCCTTCCTCTCGTCCGGAGCCTCAGAGTAGTTAATCCAAGCACCACCATAATTATGCCTCAGCATGTGGCCTAGACGTCTCTGTACCTCTGGGGGACGATATCTATACAAACATATTATATTCATGAAAAAAGTAAAATTATGATAAAAACAGAAAGAAAAAAATTATAAACCAAAACACCTACTTTGTACCGTCGACCCAGATCTCCGTCCTCCTCTCCTTCGGAGGTGTGCACGCATCATCTGCATGATGCTGGTCGGCCGTCGGCGCCGCCGCCTTGGTCGTCGCCGCAGCCTCCGCCATCTGCTTATCCGTCTCCATCGTCGTATCAGCAGCAGGAACGCTGGACGGGCGAGCACTCTCAACAGGCCTGAAACTACTCGTCCCAGGAGATATGCCACGTGACGTCGTCCCACCAGGCCCACCTCCTGTCCGATATGGAGGAGTAATCGGCGACGAGGATCCAGAGCCGGTACCAGAATGAGGTACCGAAGGAAAACTCTGTCCTCTAGCAGTACCTGTAGGAAGTACCGGAGGAGAGTGACCTCGTTGTCCCCTTCGGAATGCTCTGCGATGACCTGCCATACCTGATAACAGTATATGATAATACAACAAATAATAGAGACTATAAATATGAAAGTAAAACAAATATTAGAGACTAGAAATATGAAAGTACAACAAATAATAGAGACTAGAAATATGAAAGTACAACAAAGATAAGATAATAACGAAGACAACATATGATGATACATTCTACAATAAACATCTAAGTCCAGATAATATATTCTAGAAGAAACATCTAAGTTCAGATAAGTATATCTCTCTCAATCATCTTCAGAATAATCATCTTGTTCGTCTTCCTCGACCTCATCTTCCTCTTCCTCCTCATCTTCACTTTCATCTTTGCCTTCGTCGGCTTCGTCTTCCTCTTCGGATAATTCTACATCTTCTACATTATGTGTCGTATAATACGTAACTTCCGTGGAGTCCACATCGACAATATTGGTTATAAGAGGTAGCTCGTCCTCCTGGTAAGCTTTTTCGTCAACATCAAAAGTATCTCTGGCTTTAGTCTTGCATACTGCCCACCAGTCAGACTTCGTTGCTCCCCGTCTCGGATAAGCTGTGAAGTACACGAGCTGAGCCTGAGTTGCTAGGACAAACGGTTCGTAGCCTTGATATCTACGCTTGTAGTGTATATCCAGAAGACCATGCTTGTCAATTTTCCAACCTTAATTTTCAATCGGATCGAACCATTCACACTTGAACAACACGATCTTTGCAGGTTCTCTGCCATTATTATATGACAACTCCACAATCTCTCGCAAGATACCAAAGAAATCATTTTCTGGATCGACGTCATTGTAGTTCGAAGACTTGATACACAAACAACTGTTTTTTGTGGAATCAAGATCCAGGAAGCTGTCTCTGATCGGAGTATTTGTCGACTTGAACCGAAAGCCATTGACACAGTAACTTGGCCATATTTTAACAAAAGTAATTGGTCCCTTGGCAAGAGTTCTAATTAATTCAATCTTGGGTGAAATTAGACGATCGACCTGAATATCAAAGAAGCGATCATAAGTTATTTATTGCGCAGTTGCATTAGAAGAGGCCAGTAATTACCGAGCTACTTACATATTTGCTCAACCAAGAAGGAAAATGACGTCTCATTTCTTGTTCTAATGCTTCGTCTGTTAGGTAGGGTCTAACCAGCCTCAACTCATCATTATATGTGCTGGAAAACAACGAAGCAACCGTCGATTAGTACAATAATATTAGCTTATACTATTACATTGAGATGACGTAAACTCATCATCCTGAGTTACTTACCCCTCTAGCTTCTCCACTTCATCCTCGTCGCAATTGAGTAATACATACAACTGAGCAGCCCTTAGCTCTTCGTTATTCAAATATCTCTTCTTTATTTCCCCGAAGGCTTTCCGGATGCATTGAATACTTTCAGTATTCCATCATTAAATTTTTCATATCCGTCGTTGTTTCACGGACCCCTCGTTCTTTTCGTAGCAACATGAGGTTTGAAATAGGAGGAGCAGAAATTTGTAATCTCCTCGAGAATATAGGCTTCACAAATAGAACCCTCGACCCGAGCCTTCTTTTTCACCTTTCTTTTTAGGTGATTCAAATGTCGCTCGAACGGGTACATCCATCGATATTCGACGGGTCCACCAACACGTGCCTCGTAGGAAAGATTAATCGACAAATGCTCCATAGAGTCAAAGAATCCGGGTGGGAATACCCTCTCTAGCTTGCACAGTGTTACCGTAATGTCCTTCTCTTGCTTTTCTAGACGTTCAACGAGCAATTTCTTAGAACAAAGGTCCCTGAAGAATATGCTAAGCTCCGTCAATGGATCCCAAACTGCCTGCGGTAAGAATTTCCGAAATACAATCGGAATTAACCGCTCCATGAATACGTGACAATCATGGCTCTTCATACCTGTCAGTTTGTTCTTCTTGAGATCGACGCATCTTCTCAAATTCGAAACATACCCATCTGGAAATTTCAGACCTTGAATCCACCTACAAAGCCTTACTTTATCCTCCTTCTCCAGTGAGAAAATTGCCTTAGGCTGCTTCAACTTCCCATTCCCGTCCTCTATCAAATACAATGCAGGACGTCTACATATTTCTTCCAAGTCCAATCTAGCCTTTGGATTGTCTTTCGTCTTCCCCTTTACGTCCATTACGGTATTAATTATGTTGTCAAACACATTCTTCTCGATATACATGACATCAAGGTTATGTCTAATCAGATTGGTGCTCTAATATGGAAGATCCCAGAATATACTCCTCTTCGTCCAGTTATGAGTGCGACCAAATCCGTCACACTTGTAGCCCGTAGTAGGCTGCTCAATAGCTCTTGGTAAATCTTTTACCTCTTCCCATATCGTGTATCCGGTCCACCTTGGCGGAGGATTAGCCTTCTCCACAACGCCAGCACGAAAAGCATTCATGTTCCTCCGGTACGGATGATCCTTCGGCATAAATTGTCGATGACAATCGAAGAAGCACGGTTTGCCTCCGTGTTTCAAACGGAAAGTCTTAGTGTTGTCCATGCAATACGGACATGAAAGACGACCATGCGTGCTCCATCCAGATAACATTCCATAGGCCGAAAAGTCGTTGATGGTCCACATAAGTGCTGCCCGCATCCGGTAATTTTGTTTTCTAGGTACATCGTAAGTGTTGGAACCTACTTCCCATAGCTGATTCAACTCATCAATCAACGGCTGTAAATATACATCGATGTTCTTTTTCGAATTATTCGGACCTGGGATAATAACGGTGAGAAACATATACGGAATCTTTATGCACATCCAAGGCGGTAGATTGTACGGGGTGACAATCACAGGCCAACACAAATACTGGGTTCCCGAAAGTCCGAATGGGGTAAAACCGTCGGAGCAGAGACCCAATCTGACATTATGCAGATCAGAAGCAAAATCTGGATACTCTCGATCAAAGTGCTTCCATGCTTCTCCATCAGATGGGTGATCCAACACTCCTTCGGTATGTTCCCGCTTATGCCAACTCATGTTTTCTGCAGTTTCCTTCACCATAAACAACCGCTGCAACCGCAGCGTCAATGGCAAGTAGTGCATCGAAGAGGTAGGCTTCCTGGCACCGACAAACTTTCCTCTACCATATGCCTTGTAGCGATCGACACCATAAAATCTGCAGGCGTCTTCATCCTTGTCGTCTTTGTAGTACAACATGTACCCGTTGCGATAGGCATCGATTTTTTTGTATCCCATCCAGAGCGATCTAACCATCCTCTTAGACCGGTAGAAGTCTTTAGGCAACTTCGCACCCTCAGGCAATATTTCTATAAGCAACTCCATAAGACGGTTGTAGCAATCTTGCGACATGTTAAAATCGGACTTGATGCTCAACAATCTTGTAACCACCTCCAACGATAAATGATCCTCACAACCAGGATATAATGGAGTCCTTGCATTCTCCAGCAACTCCATGAACTGTGCAGCATCGGGATTTGGTGCCTCCTCAGGTGCATCATGATCATCCGGATCGAAACTAGGCCCGACCGCGTCGAAAACCATGTTCACCAACCCATCGTCGTAAGAAGCGTTGTTGTGGACATCCACATAAGTCTCGTACTCCGATGCTAAAGACACAAGTTCTTCGTGCTCGCTCCACTGATAGTAATTCGGCGTGAAACCCTTCGAGTATAAATGATACATAACATCCACTTCTGGATGATATTTCAAGTTGCGACATCTCACACACGGACACTTAATTTTGGTACCGTCCATGTACTGAGGGAACGCCTTGGCAAACTGCAGGAACTGGTGTACACCCTCTATGAATTCATCCCGCACACCGCACATGTCATCAGGATGACGGTTGTACATCAAAGTACGATTTTGCAGATAGTAATTCAGCTCCATAATTCTGTAAGATAGATACATCAAGGTAGTGAATGATATACAATTGTCAGTTCATGCGGTCTACACTTTCCGCAGTATATGTACACATGACATTTTACGTTACATGGTCAGAGATTATCTGTCATCTTCTTTTCGCATTGCTAACTTTTCTTTCGCGTGTTTGTGCGTGCGGTGGTCAGAGATTATCGCGGCGGTATATCACCCGTGTCTACAATATTTCATATAGGCTGAGTTGTAGAAGTCAAGTTTTAGGATATTAGTCTATATATTATGTATAGTCCAACCGAGTCAACTCTAAGCTAAACTAGTCCAACTTGGTCAAACTAGCCATTTCTAAGTTGTATAAGTCAAGTTTTAGGATATTAGTCTATATATACTAGTATAAACTCTCCCTCCTCTCCAAATACCTGGTACTAGTTAACCCTCCCCCTTTCTCCCACTAGACACACACATACATATACATGATGTATACAACCACACCATAGTTTCCAGGTTCTTTTAACCTAACTTTCCAGTTGGTACTAACCTCAATAGAACAAACACTCTCACAGCTCAAAATACTAATACATGCTTACGCCTTACTCTTGTAACACTCCCTTTCAAACACAAACACACACCTATATGTTCCCTTACACATGTTGCCATGTTACCTATAAAAATAGGAAACCCTTGTTGTCTAAAATAAGACACAATTCTACAAAGAGAACCATACTGTAGAACTCACACTTTAAGACAATAGATGAAGGAATACTTATATGGAGGATCGATAGGGTTGAGCAATGTCATTTTATTCTACAAAGAGAACCATACTGTAGAACTCATACTGTAGAACTCACACTTTAACACAATTCTACAAAGAGTTGTCATAGGGTGTTGAGCGATGTCATTTTATTCTTTTTTTCTTCTTCTTCTTCTTGGGATTTTCGAGTACTGGATCTTGAGACATATATAGCTAGAACTTACGAAGAATGGAGTACCATACTTCAACAAATAGATGTTGACTAATTGGTTCATATACTTGTTGTCTAAAATAAGTGTAGGAATGTTGCAAGGTGAAACAATGTATCAAACACTATATCAAAACCCAAACCCAATATGCAAATCCAAATTAATACGAAAATACACAAGTGTATGTAGGGGATTAAGTGTACAGAGGTAAAATACATATATATGCATGCTTGGGGGTGTCCACGTGTCCAACAAATGGACACAAAGTGTCCAAAACCTCACGAGCACACTGTATCAGTGAACACATGGTCGTAATGTGTCTCCGTGACCATTTTGGACACGAAAAATACCTCAATTAGGGTTAGGGTTTACCTTCAGTCTCCTCGCGGTGGTGGAGGAGGAGGAGGAGGACAAGTTCGGTGGTGGAGGAGAAGGAGATTAAGTGTACAGAGGTGAAATACATATATATACATGCTTGTGGGTGTCCACGTGTCCAACAAATGGACACAAAGTGTCCAAAATCTCACGAACACACTGTATCAGTGAACACATGGTCGTAATGTGTCTCTGTGTCCATTTTGGACACAAAAAATACCTCAATTAGGGTTAGGGTTTACCTTCAGTCTCCTTGCAGTGGTGGAGGAGGAGGATCTCGCGGTGGAGGAGGATAAGGGGCTCGCGGTAGAGGAGGAGGAGGAGGAGGAGGAGGAGAAGGGGATCGCGGTGGAGGAGGAGGAGAAGGGGCTTGCGGTGTAGGAGGAGGAGGAGAAGGGGCTCGCGGTGGAGGAGGAGGATGAGCGGCGCCGGAGGAAAGGGGGTCGGGCTGTCGTCGAGGTCGGGGGAAGAGGGGCGGGAACAAAAAATTTGGGGAGAGGGAGAAATGAAAAGAGAAACCGAGGAAACCCTATTTAGCAGAAATTAGCGACGTCCCTAAATACGTCGCAAAGCGTCGGTATTATTTTAATATTCGGCGACATAATAATCTTTGCGACGCTAAACGTCGCTGAACTTATAAAACTGGCGACGTTTTTTCGACAAATCAACGATGTTGGTTTTTATTGCAATAAAGGTAGTCGCAATATGTCGCTGTTTGTCGCTATCAGCGACGTATTGTGACGCATACTTATGGAGTCACTAAATACAAAAATATTAGCGACGTTTTAAGTCGACGTCGCTAATTTTGTCGCTGATATGACTTATTTTGGTAGTGGCTATGCCGGCTAAACAGCCGACGAATACGCTGGTAAGAAGAGCGTCATTTGGCTGAAATTGGACAGTCATTACCTCAAAGTGGTTAATGAACTGACTGGGAGAAGTGCTGCCATCAAATAGCGAGATTGTTGGGATTTTGTACTTAGAAGGAAATGGGACTTCCTTTCATTCAACAGGGTAAGGTTGCTTGATCCCCAACCTCTGCAAGTTTTCTTTCTCTTTGAGGGCCTCGAATTGAGTACGCAAGAGCTTGACAGCTTTATTGGCATCTTCCGATAAGAAAGAAGGAGCAGGCGGAGTCAGAGTGTTAGGAGGAGGAACAGCATGGTAAGCACTGCCTCCAGCACCTGACTGACTGGGTGTAGGTTGGACCTGTACAGGAGGTACTTGAAGAGATGCTACCCCCAGCCCCGCATTGACAGGTACCGACGATGCTATGATCTCAGGACTTGCAGTAGGTAAAGTTGGGGGTACTGTATGTTGGGCCACAATGATAGAATGCATACTGGCGACCATTTCAGCCATGGTCTTCAGTTTGTCTTCTAGTGCCGCAATTTGCTGTTCTTGATTTAAAGAAGTTGAAGCATCCGGATCTTCATTGACAACATAAGCTGTCACTTCTCTAGGTACAGTGGAGGACACTGTCTGTTCCAAACTTTCGCTATATGCATCATAGTCGGAGAAAGAATCATCCCATGAGTGAGAAAGAGGAAGATGACCGGAAGGATCTTGAAGATTCCTTTGACCGATTGTGTCTCGGCTTCGGGAGCGGGTATGTTGAAATACTCCTTCAGAAGATTCTTGGAGTAAATCTAGATACCGCTGGCTGGGACGGCGAGGTCTATCGTACTTAGAGCACTTCCTACCCCCAGTGTCTCTGGAAGTCACGTTGACAGGAGCGTACAAAACTTCGTCTTCATCTTCTGACATAGGTTCAGAATTTAAAAAATTTAGACGATCGAAGACAG
This sequence comes from Iris pallida, assembly GCA_029216955.1. Classification (NCBI taxonomy): domain Eukaryota; kingdom Viridiplantae; phylum Streptophyta; class Magnoliopsida; order Asparagales; family Iridaceae; genus Iris; species Iris pallida. Next base: position 13,532,301 of record JANAVB010005397.1, read on the forward strand.
ATCGTCTTGTTGTCTGACAACAACACTTGATGACAACCTTGTGGTTACAATGGTATCCAAGTGGTTGCACTGGAGATGTTGAGATGTTGTCCCATTTTTGCTTGAGGTGTTTTTGGAGATCGGGAACAACAACGGGACGAGAGAAAGTCTGAGGGACATATTCTTTGACAACATTCGGAACATGGTTCCGGTTCTTCAAATGTTTTGTCCCCTGAGTGTACAGGGATGTACTCATTTCATTGGCATAGGTGGCCGAATTTTTGATCCTGAAAGTTTGCTTCTGACGCTGGTTGGTCTTCGGCATTGGCTGTTTGCGTTTCACCGAAGTTGGTCGATTGAGATAAGTTCTTAGATCAGCAAACTCACCTCCAGGGGTTTCTGTCTGAGACACCAGCAATTTTCTCTGTCTTGAACAGGATATCTGAAGAGTTGGAAGATCTTGGAATTCTGCTACCGGAGTAGGCAGAATACCTCTCTGATCAGTACACTTCCCTTTGGCAAGGAGGGAAGAAGAACCCTTATTGGAAAGAGTTCTTGTACTGGCTGGTGCCAGAGCACGTTCAGATTGATCTTCTACGGTAAAAATCAAGGAAGACTGAGAAAAGACCAAAGGGCCTTTTCTTTTGTTTTGTGAAGAAGGGTTAGCTAAAGAGCATTTTCCTCTGTTGTCTTCCAAGTCATGGGACAAGAAAGTTTGAGAAAAGACCAACGGGCCTTTTCCTTTGTTCTGGAAAGGAGGAGGAATAGCCAAAAGACTACCCCTAGTGGATTGCACAGGAGCAACAGGGTGCTTGAGAAGAGGAGTAGAGCTTTTCCCTTGCTGTGAGAAGAGGAGAGATTAGCCAAAGGGCTGTCTCATTTAGACTGCGCTGGCGCAGTTTGCGCATGGGTTGATGGCGCACTGGCAGGTTGCGCATTAGTAACTCTGGTAGAAGCTCTTCTGGCCTCAGTCACAGTGGCTTGCATAGCAAGATTCTTGTTGCTAGAGTGTTTGGGTTTCCCTCTGGTTGCTGGAGTGGTGGATTGTGCAGGCAAGGTGGCAGTCAACTGCGCTAGAGAAATAGGAGTCTTGCTCTTTGACAGAACAACATATGAAGTGGTTTGTGCACTGGCAAGGGAAGCAGCATACTGCGCATGAGCAGTAGTAGTAGACTGTGCAACAGAGGCAACAATCTTTGGAACAGAGGCAGTAGACTACGCAGTAGGCTGAGCAGCAGAAGCAGTGGACTGCGCAGCAGTCTTGGGGACCCACACTGGATGAACTTTGCTTGTGGCAGAAGTTGTTGCAGTGCGAGGGGTGGTCCTGGAGTTGATCATCGCCTCGTAGGCTGTCTGGTTGACTTTTACAACCAGCGTCTTCTGCGTCTTTCCGATAGACGCAACGTCACATTGAGTTGTCACTTCCTCGTCGGAGGAGAAAGTCGTCCCCAGCAGAGTCGCCATTTTGTTTGTAAAAATAAAAGTTGATCTTTATTTCAACAAACTTTGTAAGAAGGTTACAAGAATTCTGGGAAAGTACAACTATAGAAATCCGATCTGAAGACGATCGCTTTATCCCTTGGACAATGTGAACTTTGAAGACGATAGCCTCTGAAGTTGAAGGCGATAGTCTCTGAAGAATGCAGCAGCACTTGGGCAAGAACTCCTTAACTCTCTGATTTTTCTGATCTTTTTATGTCTGTCCTCTAAAATGAAGGCTTGAAACTCTATTTATAGAGTTCTGGAAATAACTAACTTTTAGTTATTCTGACTTGCGCAGGCTGGATTGCGCACACTTTGGATTGCGCAGCATCAGACTGCGCTGGCAGTTGTTTGATCGTGGGCCAACTATGTTGGACACATGGCATCATTTGATTTAAATGTACATGATCGTGTACAGACGGTTGCCACGTAGTGAGTAATTGATGGTATGAAGGTCACGTGTACATTTGTCAATTGTCTTGATGAAGTGCGCCACATGAGTTGCCCTGACATCAGATTGTGCTAGACTGGACCGCGCAGCTGAGAGTCTGGTAGATTGCACAGCATGGACAACTGTCCTCGAGTGCTGTGCTGCACGATAAACGAACAGTTTCTTCGTTCTCTATCCTGTCAGTTGTCAAGAAATCTGATTCTCTGTCAGATAATGATAACAAAGCCACGTCAGCTTGCGCACTTGGATGAGTGTGCAGTTCAGCCTGCGCAATCGAACTATTACGCAATCTGTCTTCTGTGCAGTTCATTTGAAGGATGCATAATTTGATTTTCATGACTTCTTTGATGGGTGCAACTTGATTTTTAGGACCTACAGGAAGGACGAGGAGTTTGTTTGGTCCGAGGAGTGCCAGGCCGCCTTCGAGGAGCTGAAGGCGAGGTTGACTACAGCTCCTATCTTGACGCTGCCATCTGGATCTGGTGGTTATACGATCTACAGTGATGCTTCAGGATGAGTTTTTGGTTGTGTACTTCAGCAGCACGGGAAGGTGATTGCCTATGCATCTAGGCAGTTACGTCCTCATGAGAGGAACTACCCTACCCACGATCTGGAGCTGGCAGCGGTCATCTTTGCTTTGAAGCTGTGGAAACACAATCTGTACGGAGAGCGAGTTGAGATCTATACTGATCACAAGAGCTTGAAGTACGTGTTTACCCAGAAGGAGCTGAATATGAGACAGAGGCGATGGTTAGAGCTGTGAGCACTCTAATTTTAAAAAGATTTATTATGGTAATTAATATTTATTTATTTTTTTTAAATGTTAAAATCATAAATCTTTTGCTAATATTTGCAAAACTAGAATTTTGAAACTATTATATGAATATTTAAATGTTAATCATTATTAATAATATTAATATTTTTATAAAATTTTGTAACTATTTTAGCATTAACCAACTTGAATTATTTATTTTGTCATTATATTTTAGATTGTGAGAACTTACACAAAATACAAATTTGCTAGTTGGAGCAAACAAGTGCACCCATAATGGTGCATGCTACTATTCACGTAGGATTATATTTCAAAGCAACACATGCATAGGAGCATTCATGCAACAGAAGCAAAAAGGAATCTTTTCCTTTGTTTGCTTGCATTTGTGGTAGCTAGTTGTAGCAACTATTATGGTGCTTGGTTATGTACATTAACCAGCCAGCAACTCAATAGCCACGTCCATTCATGAACCCAACGCATGTCCCTTCACTTCCTCAAATGCACGTTACAAAGTGGAGATCTAAAACCCGTGAGCAGCAGTCTTCTTCCCACCTTCTTCTTCATTTTTCTCCTTCCCTTCACCTTTATTTCTCCTCATTCCCCACCAGTCCAGCAACCCCAACACCTTGACGACCCCGGCGACCTTCTCAGGCGACCCCCTTCTGTCACGGACTGCCGCAGTAGACCGCCCAGGCGCCGTACGGCGACGTGCGACCACACGTCACAGCAGCAGGCTACCCCTACCCCTCTACTTTGAGGTATGAATTCTCCTCCTCCGCTTATCCGATTTTCGATCTATCAGTTTCTGTTGAATCACAACATAACCCCCTTCAAGATCCTCCAAGTAGTTTGGGTTAAAATGGTGTGTATTTACAGAAAAACAAATCGAAAGTTGAGGAAAAACTTCCGACTTTTACCAGTAGAAAACTGTCTTGAATGCCCGTATTTGTGAGCATTTTTCTCCCAACATGTTCGACGTTTTTGAAAACCACTTGAACAGACCTGACCACAACATAACCGAGACTGAAACCTTTCAAACACTTTATGTTAAAATGCTATATTCTGGGATTAATCTGTCAATAAAAACTGCCATAAAACTGGTTCTGTAAACACCCAAAATTTCCAATACGGGGTATATTCTGCCAAACGAGGCCACGTCGTTACGTGCGTACTTCACCGCATGGTGCGTAACGACAACGAGGACATGTGGGCTTTCGCGGAACGTGATTCGGACGTGTGTGCGTGTCAAAACCAACCCGTATCCGTCTAAAAATGCCGTATCGGCTTATTCTAACACCTCTCCATATCTTAGTGTGTACTTTTCGGTTTGCAACGAAACTTGTGTCATTGGATTCACAGCGTTACGCTGGTCCTGTGATTCAAGTTTGGTTCGATTTGGAGAACAATAACACCGACACATTTTTTTGGGTGCAAAGTGGGCCCACATGTAGACTCTGCTTTGACCAAAATTACTATTTTAGTCTTGTGTCCAAATTGGACTTATGGGTAATCAATCCTAGCTATTTTTCATGTTCTGAAACCTATGGTGATGTTTGTTTCAGCATCCGGAGGCTTACCAGCGGATCCCACTTTCTCAGGAGCTATTGACAGTGCGCAGGACCCAGGCAAGTGTACCTTGCCACGTTGTTTACAATTTTGAGTTGTGTAGTATATTTTATTTATATTATATTTATGTGGTTGGATATTATAATTGTTTACACTAGGGCCGATTTATGATACTTTGTGTCCGAACCAGATTCGGGTACCGACGTCCTCCGAGGAGTCGAGTATCGTAGCTAGAGTGTCATACTTACGATCCCATGACTTGTGCAAGTATTCTTGCACATTTGCCCATAGGACACTTGACACGACCATCATGTTACATAGTTCTTTCTCGACTTATTCGTGGTACATGGACTCTGCATAGGCTACAGGTTGCATGATATAGTGATGTTACACATAGTTACTATGACTTATACTGATAGATAGAGGTCAAAATCTTGCGTGTCATGAGATGAGACGTGAGGTTACATTGGGAAGGGAGAGTCATTTTCGTGCTCTGGGCGCATTATATTATTTACTATATATATACATTTACCATCCTTTGGTTCCCCCACACGGAGCCTAGAGGGTACTGTCTAGCATACGGATGAGTCCGTGAGTACCAGCCCGGGGTACGATACCATACTCTCACTTGCATTATACACAGTTGGTAGTTTATCCCTGTCATAGCTTATTACTGTTTACTTCTGGCTTGAGTGTTTATTGTACCTTGCTGTGTCCCTGAGGACCTGGATCTGGATTATGTCCCCAGGTATAGCAAAGGAGGCTTATCCCGAGGTTTACGGGACAGGAGCTGAAGTGGGAGCAGTACTTGCACCTGGAGACGAGGTTGTGCCAGAGGATTTCTCCTGAGTATTCAGTTATCTATTTAGTTATTATGCTTCGTGTTATTTTTATTTGGACTTGGACTTCTGAACATTTGTAGTTGATGTTATTTCTCTTTCCTTTATTGTGACGGATTGTTCCCCGAGACACTACCTATTTGGACTTGTTGGTGGATATTATCTGTTTTATTATCTTAGTAGTATTATCATCTTTTATTGTGACTGTGCTCTGTGGATGAGATTAGATTTACATATTGTGGCAAATGTTCTGGACTATTACTTATATTTACAGCTTAGGTGCATTCTAACGGGTCCATTAAATTAGATTTGCCTATTGGAGTTGTACTGCTGGCCATTGCCACGTGGCTAGTCCCTTGGTATTTTGGGACTGGGACGTGACATGGTTTTTGTGGTGGCCCATGCAGGTCCAGAAATATTGCTTCGGTTTCAATTGAGGAACCGAGCAAGCCTGCAACTAGGATAGAATAAACTTTTAGGATCTCATCCACAAGTTGACACTTCCTTGACCTCTATATCGCATTCGAATTTTAATTCTTTGACTTGCATCATACTTGAATCCATTGTCCGAATCTTACAGTTTATTTTGTTGTGCAGAGTAATGGACTCACAAAATAACGATGAGACTCCCGTGACTACACCGCAGGGTGCTGTGATTACTTACGATGGGGTGACACCATTGGGTGGAGATCCCTCCACTCAACAAAGCAACCCGACAGATCAGCATGCCTCTAGGTTCCAAAGAAATGACATTCCACCACCACCGCAATTCACTCCACCGATACCACCAATGCCAGTTTTCCAGCCAGGGCAGCCCATGGATGGACAACAGCTATTTCAGATGTTCTATGCAATGATGCAAGCACAACAACAAATTCAACAAGAGGCTCAGCAGCACCAGGCGGAGAATCTGAGGAACAGTATAGTGACCGCACTAGAGCAGGCGGCTCCACCAGCCAGGCAGCCGTCGACGAGATCCATCTCAGATTTTTGCCAGTTGAAACCACGTCCTTTCTCAGGCAAGAAGGAGCCCATGGAGGTTCATGAGTGGCTCACTAACATCCAGCATCAATTGGAAGCAGCTGAGCTTCCGAGAGAGCGTTGGATGACTGCCGTCAGGATGCAACTAACAGACAATGCCCATCATTGGTGGGTCACTGAGGAGAACCGACTCGGACCAGACCGAGTTACTTGGAAGGAGTTCTCTAGACTCTTCCAGGAGATGTACATTCCAGCTATTGCCCGAGCAGAGCTTCGAGAAAAATTCAACCGCCTCACTCAGGGCAATAAGACCGTGGAAGAGTACAATGCGGAATTCATACGACTGAGCCGCTTTGCCCCATCCCTGATTCCGACAGAGGAGGAAAAGGCGGAGAAATTTTTTGACGGCCTGAGATTTGAGATACAGAGACAAATCGGCTCAGTTGCCCCTACTTCCTATACGGACGTCCTTGCCACAGCTCGACGCATGGAGCGCATCAACAGGAGGGAGGCTAGCCTAAAGCGTCCATTTGCAGCACCAGCACGAGTACCCCAAGGAGGCCTAGTGAAGCGACCTCAGATGCACCATCCACAGCGAGCAGCCCTACCACCAGCACCAACCGCCCCTACCTGTGACTACTGTGGCCGGAAAGGACATATTGCGAGGGAGTGTCGACGGAGGTTGGGACAATGTTTGATTTGCGGATCTGGTCAGCACTCAGCCAGGGATTGTTCGGAGTGTCGGGAAGGAGCACCGATGGTACAACGTCGTGCCTTATCAGTACCGAGACCAGTACAACAGCCACAGAGACCAGCTTATCCAGCACCGGGAGCACTACAGGCTGGAGTTGGAGGAGCCAGACCACCAGGAGGATATCAGCAGAGGCCACCCTTGGCACCACAGGCCGCGCTCTTCCAACAGGCACAGCAACAACAGCAAAGGACGCCAGCTCAGGGGCGAGGGCAGGCATTTGCCATGACTATTGAGGAGGAAGTTACTGCAGGAGAGGTCATCGTAGGTACTATATTAGTAGCTTCATTACCTACTGTAGCATTATTCGATTCTGGAGCGTCGCATTCATTCATAGCTGCTAGCTTCGTAGCCACACATAGAGTAGCTACTGCACCACTTCCGAAGACTATGAGAATTCTTACGGGAGGCGGAATTATCCCAGTTAGTGACACTTGTAGATCCTGTTCGGTAGTAGTTTGTGGAAGGGAGATGCGAGCTCAATTTTTAATCTTCTCCATGCCGGACTATGATGTTGTACTTGGTATGGACTGGATGAGTCAGTACCATGTGACTCTAGATTGCCGTCATGGACGGGTTATCTTTAGACCGCCGGGTCACCAGGAGTTTGAATTTCTTCGTGGAGCCAGAAAGCAAGGTGCCCAGCCTACACTTAAGACACTATTTGTAGAAGGGGAGTCAAAATACCCGAAGATTGTGTCAGAATTCATGGATGTATTTCCCGATGACCTTCCAGGTTTGCCACCTGATAGGGAAATAGAATTCACTATTGAACTGACTCCAGGAGCAGAGACTATCAAATCATCAGTGTATCGGTTAGCACCTAAGGAGTTAGTGGAATTGAAGAAGCAAGTTGATGAACTTCTAGACAAGGGTTTTATTCGAGCAAGTGTTTCCCCGTGGGGAGCACCTGTTCTTTTTGTGCCAAAGAAGGATGGGACGATGCGCCTGTGTATTGATTACAGAGCACTGAATGCTGTAACAATCAAAAACAGGTATCATTTGCCACGCATTGATGATCTGTTTGATCAATTGAGTGGTGCTTGTGTATTCTCAAAAATCGATCTCAGATCTGGCTACCATCAGATCAAAGTGCGGAAGGAGGATATACCGAAGACAGCTTTCAGGACCAAGTATGGGCACTATGAATTCTTAGTCATGCCGTTTGGTTTAACCAACGTACCAGCTGTGTTTATGAGTTTGATGAACAAAGTCTTTCACCGGTACTTGGATAAATTCGTGGTTGTATTTATTGATGACATCCTGGTATACTCCAAGAGTCATGAAGAGCACGAGGAGCATCTCAGAATCATGCTGGAGACGTTGAGAAGGGAGAAGTTGTACGCTAAACTCAGTAAATGCGAGTTTTGTATGGATAGAGTGCCTTTCTTGGGATATATTATCTCGGGAGAAGGACTTTCAGTAGATCCGAAGAAGGTTGCTGCAATAGAGACTTGGCCTACACCTACATCAGTTACGGAGGTGAGAAGTTTTCTCGGGCTTGTCGGATATTATCGGAGGTTCGTAGAAAATTTTTCAAGAATTGCAGAGCCTATGACACGGTTGACGCGTAAGGACCAAGAGTTTTTATGGACGGAGGAATGTCAGAAGGCCTTTGAGGAGTTGAAGAAGCAATTGACAACAGCTCCGATTTTGACGCTTCCTTCAGGGTCAGGAGGGTTTGTTGTGTATAGTGATGCGTCAGAGAGTGGATTGGGATGCGTCTTGATGCAACATGGCAAAGTCATTGCCTACGCATCGAGGCAGTTGAAAGTTCATGAGAAGAACTACCCTACGCATGACCTTGAGTTAGCTGCTGTGATATTTGCATTAAAGATATGGAGGCACTATCTTTACGGAGAGAGAGTTGAGATCTTTACTGATCACAAGAGTCTGAAGTATGTTTATACTCAGAAGGAGCTCAACATGAGACAGAGGCGCTGGCTAGAGTTGATGGTTGATTATGACATAGAATTACAGTATCACCCGGGCAAGGCTAACGTTGTAGCGGATGCTCTTAGCAGAAAGCCCACAGCTTACTTCTTGACGACACAGCCCCAGTTACTAGAAGACCTTCAGGAACTCGGGATAGAGGTTATTTTGCCAGGACAGAGTGGGCAGTTGGCTAACCTCGAGGTTAAATCATCACTAGTGGAAAGGATCAAGGCGGCATTACCAACAGATGTAAGATTTCAGAGACTTAAAGAGAGGACGGAAGCCGGCATGCAGACGGGACTTCGGATACATGAGGACGGAACATTAAGGTGCGGGGATCGCCTATATGTTCCGAATGGGGAGTTGAGACAAGAGTTGATGACTGAGGATCATAGCTCTATTTACTCTATTCATCCGGGAGGTACAAAAATGTATCGAGATTTGAGGCAGTATTATTGGTGGCATGGAATGAAAAGAGAAATTGTACGGTTTGTGGCGAAATGTTTGGTCTGTCAGCAGGTTAAGGCTGAGCATCAAAAGACTGCGGGTTTGTTACAGCCACTTCCCATTCCTGAATGGAAGTGGGAACATATCACCATGGACTTCGTCACGGGATTTCCGAGGAGCCCCAGCGGGAAAGACGCAGTTTGGGTTATTGTGGATCGACTCACTAAGTCGGCACATTTCTTGCCGTTCAGAGTTGGGCAGTCCACAGAGATACTAGCTAACATGTACATGCGTCATATTGTGAGACTGCATGGTGTGCCAGTTAGCATAGTATCAGATCGAGATTCTCGATTCACCTCCCATTTCTGGCGGAGTATGCAAGAGAGTTTGGGAACTCGACTCAAGTTCAGCACTGCCTATCATCCACAGACAGATGGCCAGTCGGAACGCACGATCCAGATTCTAGAGGATATGTTGAGGTCATGCATGCTAGATTTTGGAGAATCTTGGGAAGACCATTTGCATCTGGTAGAGTTCTCTTACAACAACAGCTACCAGGCAAGCATCCAAATGGCACCTTTTGAGGCGTTGTACGGCAGAAAGTACCGGTCTCCTATATGTTGGAGTGACGTGGGTGAGCGTCAGATACTCGGTCCAGAGTTGGTGATGGAGACAGTTGAAAAGGTGAAACAAATTCAGAGCCATCTTCGTGCAGCTCAGGACAGACAGAAGCAATGGGCTGACACACACCGCCGACCTTTGGAGTTCAAGGAAGGCGAACATGTGTTTCTGAAGATCTCACCCAATCGGGGCACTATTCGATTCGGAAGAAGAGGCAAGTTGAGCCCAAGATACATTGGACCTTTTGATATTTTGGAGCGTGTCAGTGAGGTGGCGTATCGTCTTGCATTACCCCCATCTCTAGAGGGAGTGCATGATATTTTCCATGTCTCACAGTTGAGGAGGTATGTGACTGACCCAAGTCACGTAGTCGACCATTCTGAGATCACATTAGGCCCGAGCTTGAGGTATGAGGAGCAGCCAGTTGGGATACTGGATACTAGTGAAAAGATACTGCGAGGCCAGACGATCAGACTGGTCCGGGTAGCTTGGAAACATCATTCCCGAGGCGAATCTACACGGGAGCGAGAGAATTCCATACGGGAGCGTTATCCTCATTTATTCGAGGGTTCAGGTATGACCATAATATTGTCTTTAGTTACCATATCTTTGTAGAATAACTTTCTTTTAATTTCGAGGACGAAATTCCTTTAAGGAGGGTAGATTGTGAGCACTCTAATTTTAAAAAGATTTATTATGGTAATTAATATTTATTTATTTTTTTTAAATGTTAAAATCATAAATCTTTTGCTAATATTTGCAAAACTAGAATTTTGAAACTATTATATGAATATTTAAATGTTAATCATTATTAATAATATTAATATTTTTATAAAATTTTGTAACTATTTTAGCATTAACCAACTTGAATTATTTATTTTGTCATTATATTTTAGATTGTGAGAACTTACACAAAATACAAATTTGCTAGTTGGAGCAAACAAGTGCACCCATAATGGTGCATGCTACTATTCACGTAGGATTATATTTCAAAGCAACACATGCATAGGAGCATTCATGCAACAGAAGCAAAAAGGAATCTTTTCCTTTGTTTGCTTGCATTTGTGGTAGCTAGTTGTAGCAACTATTATGGTGCTTGGTTATGTACATTAACCAGCCAGCAACTCAATAGCCACGTCCATTCATGAACCCAACGCATGTCCCTTCACTTCCTCAAATGCACGTTACAAAGTGGAGATCTAAAACCCGTGAGCAGCAGTCTTCTTCCCACCTTCTTCTTCATTTTTCTCCTTCCCTTCACCTTTATTTCTCCTCATTCCCCACCAGTCCAGCAACCCCAACACCTTGACGACCCCGGCGACCTTCTCAGGCGACCCCCTTCTGTCACGGACTGCCGCAGTAGACCGCCCAGGCGCCGTACGGCGACGTGCGACCACACGTCACAGCAGCAGGCTACCCCTACCCCTCTACTTTGAGGTATGAATTCTCCTCCTCCGCTTATCCGATTTTCGATCTATCAGTTTCTGTTGAATCACAACATAACCCCCTTCAAGATCCTCCAAGTAGTTTGGGTTAAAATGGTGTGTATTTACAGAAAAACAAATCGAAAGTTGAGGAAAAACTTCCGACTTTTACCAGTAGAAAACTGTCTTGAATGCCCGTATTTGTGAGCATTTTTCTCCCAACATGTTCGACGTTTTTGAAAACCACTTGAACAGACCTGACCACAACATAACCGAGACTGAAACCTTTCAAACACTTTATGTTAAAATGCTATATTCTGGGATTAATCTGTCAATAAAAACTGCCATAAAACTGGTTCTGTAAACACCCAAAATTTCCAATACGGGGTATATTCTGCCAAACGAGGCCACGTCGTTACGTGCGTACTTCACCGCATGGTGCGTAACGACAACGAGGACATGTGGGCTTTCGCGGAACGTGATTCGGACGTGTGTGCGTGTCAAAACCAACCCGTATCCGTCTAAAAATGCCGTATCGGCTTATTCTAACACCTCTCCATATCTTAGTGTGTACTTTTCGGTTTGCAACGAAACTTGTGTCATTGGATTCACAGCGTTACGCTGGTCCTGTGATTCAAGTTTGGTTCGATTTGGAGAACAATAACACCGACACATTTTTTTGGGTGCAAAGTGGGCCCACATGTAGACTCTGCTTTGACCAAAATTACTATTTTAGTCTTGTGTCCAAATTGGACTTATGGGTAATCAATCCTAGCTATTTTTCATGTTCTGAAACCTATGGTGATGTTTGTTTCAGCATCCGGAGGCTTACCAGCGGATCCCACTTTCTCAGGAGCTATTGACAGTGCGCAGGACCCAGGCAAGTGTACCTTGCCACGTTGTTTACAATTTTGAGTTGTGTAGTATATTTTATTTATATTATATTTATGTGGTTGGATATTATAATTGTTTACACTAGGGCCGATTTATGATACTTTGTGTCCGAACCAGATTCGGGTACCGACGTCCTCCGAGGAGTCGAGTATCGTAGCTAGAGTGTCATACTTACGATCCCATGACTTGTGCAAGTATTCTTGCACATTTGCCCATAGGACACTTGACACGACCATCATGTTACATAGTTCTTTCTCGACTTATTCGTGGTACATGGACTCTGCATAGGCTACAGGTTGCATGATATAGTGATGTTACACATAGTTACTATGACTTATACTGATAGATAGAGGTCAAAATCTTGCGTGTCATGAGATGAGACGTGAGGTTACATTGGGAAGGGAGAGTCATTTTCGTGCTCTGGGCGCATTATATTATTTACTATATATATACATTTACCATCCTTTGGTTCCCCCACACGGAGCCTAGAGGGTACTGTCTAGCATACGGATGAGTCCGTGAGTACCAGCCCGGGGTACGATACCATACTCTCACTTGCATTGTACACAGTTGGTAGTTTATCCCTGTCATAGCTTATTACTGTTTACTTCTGGCTTGAGTGTTTATTGTACCTTGCTGTGTCCCTGAGGACCTGGATCTGGATTATGTCCCCAGGTATAGCAAAGGAGGCTTATCCCGAGGTTTACGGGACAGGAGCTGAAGTGGGAGAAGTACTTGCACCTGGAGACGAGGTTGTGCCAGAGGATTTCTCCTGAGTATTCAGTTATCTATTTAGTTGTTATGCTTCGTGTTATTTTTATTTGGACTTGGACTTCTGAACATTTGTAGTTGATGTTATTTCTCTTTCCTTTATTGTGACGGATTGTTCCCCGAGACACTACCTATTTGGACTTGTTAGTGGACATTATCTGTTTTATTATCTTAGTAGTATTATCATCTTTTATTGTGACTGTGCTCTGTGGATGAGATTAGATTTATATATTGTGGCAAATGTTCTGGACTATTACTTATATTTACAGCTTAGGTGCATAGCTAACGGGTCCATTAAATTGATTTGCCCATTGGAGTTGTATTGCTGGCCATTGCCACGTGGCTAGTCCCTTGGTATTTTGGGACTGGGGCGTGACAAGAACTGATGAAGGATTTTGATATATCCTTACAGTACCATCCGGGGAAGGCCAACGTGGTCGCGGATGCTTTGAGCAGGTATCCCATGGCCATGTATTTGACGATAGATCGTCACCTTCTGGCAGATCTGGAGAGTTTGGGCATAGAGGTGATAGTTCCTGGGTTCGAGGCGCAGATGTGGGGTCTCCAGGTGCAGTCGGAGCTGATGGACAGAGTCAGGGCAGCTCAGTTTGAGGATGAGGCTCTGAGAGTCATCAGGGAGCAGGTCCGGGCAGGACTGTTGGATGAGTTCTCTATAGCGGGGGATGGGTCGTTAAGGCATGGTACCAGATTGTACGTGCCGAGCGGAGGACTTCGGTAGGAGGTTCTTCAGGAGGCGCATCGTTCTCAGTGAGGTGGCTCAGTTTGTTTCTAGATGCTTGGTGTGCCAGCAGGTGAAGGTCGGGAGGCAGAGACCCGGTGGATTGCTCCAGCCACTGTCCATTCCTGAGTGGAAGTGTGAGCATATTATTATAGACTTTGTATCTGGGCTTTCGCGCTCTCCAGGAGGGAAGGATGTGATTTGGGTCATTGTTGATCGATTGACCAAATTGGCCTACTTTTTGCCTTTCAAAGTGGGTTTGTCTACGGAGAGGTTGGCCGAGATGTACGTGCGGCAGATAGTCCAATTGTACGGGGTTCCAGTAAGTATAGTCTCGGATCGGGACAGCCGATTCACTTTTCACTTCTGGAGGAGTTTGCAGCTTAGCTTGGGCACATCGCTCAAGTTCAGTACCGCATACCACCCCCAGACAGACGGGCAGTCGGAGAGGACGATTCAGACCCTCGAGGATATGCTTCATACCTGTGTCTTAGACTTCGGAGGATCTTGGGAGGACCACCTTCACTTGGTAGAGTTTGCTTATAACAACAGCTACCAAGCCAGTATAGAGATGTCACCTTTCGAGGCTCTATACGGACGGAGGTGCCGTACTCCCTTGTCTTGGGATGATGTCGGCGAGAGGGTCTTGCTTGGCCCTGAGATAGTGGTGGATGCTGTAGAGAATGTCAGGGTTATCAGAGATCGACTTAGGGTGGCGCAGGATAGGCAGCGGCATTGGGCCGATAGCCACTGGAGGCCGTTGGAGTTTGAGGTATAGTTTAGATTTTTCTAGTATTTGAGTCTGATTGTGATTGTTTTAGATCAAGCTTTAAGTCTTATCTTTTTGTTCTAGGTTGATGATCTTGTGTTTCTGTGGATTTCTCCGATGCGTGGCACGATTCGTTTTGGTGATGGCGGGAAGCTTAGTCCACGATACATCGGACCATTCCGTATCTTGGGCAGGGTCGGTGCAGTGGCTTACCGACTGGAGTTACCGTCC